>JXSR01S007147.1:92166-108534 GCA_000969725.1 Ophiothrix spiculata | reverse complement strand
AGGACTCCGTTAAATCATAAAGGCTATAACAATGTTGATGATAGAAGGGAGCAGAAACTACGCAATCATGTAGGTGTTACACAGTAAGCTTACTGTCTATTATACCATACTCACTTTTTCTTGCTCATCACTTGATCTTGACTTAGCCTATGATGATGTTTTCTGTTTATATACTTCACTTTATGTTCAATTAGTACACCATGACATGCCTGGCTGTCCAGACTGTATACAGACTTTGATTTTATTTATTTACCTAGTTGCCATTACGTGACCAATTACTTTTGTATCGGAGACATTCCTCCGAATCCTATGGCTTTTTTCTAAGCCATCTTTTTATAATAAGGATCCTTCAACTACCAGTCGTTTTCCATGTCCATCGCAAATAATGGTGCTCTCTCCATTTTTACTGTGATATATCCATGCTCAAGCTTTCTCCCCTATTTAGAGTTGTGTAGAGTAAAAGCCAAAAACCCATTATATTATTACTTACATTATTACATTTAGACTTAACGTGTGGTAAAAATGGCCACCACGTTTGTTTGGAACCACATCACACGTGTTTGGTGATTTGCATAAATTATGACGTAACTACTTCTACAGCGTATACACTGTGGAAGTAGTACTTCACTTCCACAGCGTATAGAGAACTGTCAATGTAAGTGGCAGATCATGTCCATAGGCGGTGGAAGCGGGGGTGGGGGGGGGGGGGGGGGGGCATGTCCTCCCCTAAATTTTCACGAAGGAGTGGGCGCGAATGAAATGAAATTGAAATAATTATCTTGCCTTTGTTTTGATAATTTAAATGTGAAAAATAATAATAATATTTAAAAAAATCCGCGCTTCTGAAATTAGTCGATTTGACAGAGCCATTGATCATGTCTACATTAATTAGCTGGTACTATATGCAATTATTGTATCATGACAAATTTGACAAATACCCAAAAGCGTACTTTGGAATGTTTGGTTATAACATTCTTTAATCTATGAGTATAACATATAAGTGGTACATAAAATTATGCATATTGTATGAGTCGGGAATCCGAGTAGTGGTAAATTTGGACATTTCATGAATTGATACCAAGGAATTTGTATAGGGAAACCAGGATACGCCGCCATCTTGTGTCGCTCATGGAGCAGAGTTATGGTTTATTCAGAGTCTTGCCGATATGTATCGATCGATGCCCATCGGCGCGCAGTCTTTACACGTGCTATGCACAAGGAATAGCGCGTGTAATAGACTGCGCGCCGATGGGCGTCGTGCGATGCATATCGACAGATTCTGAATAAACCATTATTGTACCTCCGGATATATTTGGAGTTTGGCCCGATATCCAGGCAGATCGCGTAAATCTTTACTTGACCCATATACAGCGTGTGCATTTTGTTTCACGCGCAAACGGTATCTGCGTTTCAAGTAGCGTGTATTGCGACTTGCTCTGATCAAAGTACACCAATTTTCCCGATAATCCGTTGCAAAGACCCTCGAAGAATGGCACGTGGAGCCGTAAAATGCCGGAGGTACAATAATTCACTCTCCATGAGCGACAATCCAAGATAGCTGCCGTCCCATAGGATTATTAAACACGGCGGTGAAATCAAAATGGCGGCGAATACCGGTTCCCATATAAAAATTCCTTGATTGATACAGATAAGCGCGTGCGTACCTGAACAAAGCACAACTGCACGAGACACAGCGCGCGTACTGTGACACGCGCATCAACATCTGTGACGCCCATGTAAGTGGGATTATATTTACTTGCGGATGAAGAAAAGCCTCATAATTCCCGTCTATTAATGGTTTATTCAGAGTCTGTCGATATGCATCGCACGACGCCCATGGCGCGTATAAAGACTGCGTGTCGATGGGCATCGATCGATGCATATGAATTTCTTGTGTAAAGTTAAGAAATAGCACTTGAAGCACAAGTTTTTACGCTCAATGAGCAGCTGAAAACGGCAAGAAAAACAGTGGTTTTTTGCCGTTTTTTAGTTGGCGTTTTAGTTCTACTCATCCAAAATTCTATGCGCATCAACCATTTTAAAGCTTATTTCATCAGCTATCCTGTAGTATTTTTAAAAAAAAATCACTAGGTATACATTTGCCGTCATTTAATTTTTTTAATCCACCAAATCGCCTCATTTGTCTGTGTAAAAGTCGAGATTTTCTCTATCTGTCCATCTTTCACTTGTCGTAACATCTCTGAACTTAATGTCAGACTTAGTGCGCAAGCGCCATCATATTGGAAATGTTTTAAACTTTCTAATGAGGTATAAATACAAGAGGTCCTCCCTGTTAAACCGCCGTCATTTCCAGGAGACGATCCCCATCACACGACAGCAATCGATCACTGCTCCGGTCACCATTGACTTTACGTGTGTTTTGACTTGAGGTGGGCCGTATGAGTATACCGCATTTATTGGTAAGTTTTTCATACTTTTCTTTTGAATTTTGGGATACAATTTTAACATGATGTTAAATAAGTATTCAAAACAATTTTCTGAAATTTTCATTCAATAATATTACCATTAAGTGCATAAATTTGTCGAAATAGTTTTGTCGTATCATTTGTTCACTAACTTTCACCTGTACGGCTTTCGTGCATGGCTTGCATGGTTACACACATGGACTAGTCTATTATTTGTGCGGGGAATTCGCCGTTCTATAAGTGAGTGCATGACGTAAACATCTCGATGCTGTGAATTCTCAATTCTCAAAACTATGCTAAAAAGGTCAAAAATTACTTATTTGTTACTGATTAAAATTTAGGTTCTTTGTATATAAATTAAATACATTTTGATGGAAAAAATGTGTGAACTTTTAAATCATTGAATAAGTTATGGCGTTGGTCTCAGTTTGTGCCAGACAGTCTAATTGATAATTTGTTCTTTATGATCTTGAACCTTGCTTCATGTGTATAGTTTGTTGTATTGATTTTTTCTATTTGCTTTCATGTACCAATGTATGTTACAATTTTAACTATATAGGCCTAAGCATGGCCTAAGCCTACAGGTCGGCACGGAGAATAGTGTAGTCTTTAGACTTGAAAAATAATACCAATTGAAGGTCCAATGTTATTGACAATTTACTTAAAAAGCGCCCAAACATTACAAAACAAGTGGTGCTTTTTTTTTGGGGGGGGGGGGGTTCCTTGACATATATCTGAAAAAAGGAGTTATTCAATATTTTAGAGAATGTGCGAGAAAACAATTTTTAGTGAAAGATGGAAACTTTTTAAATAAAACATTGAAAAGGGGAAAAACTGAGAAGCGTGATGGAGTTGCTATAAAATATATGTCCTACAGAATCTTGTCTTACAAGAATCACATTTTTTTTTCTTGCTTGTTAGTTTTTAGATCGTCCCTCGATCGCAAATGGGTATTATGGAAAAATGCAGAACAAAAAAAATACTTTTAGGTCCTATAACAGAACTTTTTAAAGAGTTCAAATGCTATATAACAAGTTTCCACTGGCACTGTTATAGAAGTTCTAGGCATAGGCCTATAATTGTTAATTATTTTCGTTTTTCTTCCCTTTTTTCAGATGACTTGCTGTTCCTGAGACTTTGACTTCCGTATTCCAATTACTTCAGTATTCCAGCTTGGCTACATGTACTTGTTTATGTCCACTGATATTTATGAAACATGAAATGGTGAGTGGCAGATAATTTTTAACTCTAAAAATGCTAATATCTTGCTTTTATCATTTCTAAATTATGATACTAGTTATTGATAATTTATTATTATAAACTTTATACATGCGTAGTATGACAATCCATTTTTAAAAACTTTGCACAATTTCTTTTAACATAATAAAATGTACAAGTTGCTTCCAACCAAGTTCTACATATTTTGTCTGAAATTCAGAACGATTTGATCCATTAAAGGCACAAATTATGTCTTGGTAAATTTGGTTTTAATTAGTGAAGGTTATTTCACAAGGACTGACTTTTAAAATTAACAGAAGAGAAAAAACTCTCCTGGAGTTTTTAAGGGGAGAAATAAAGGAAGAATATACTGATCAGATTGACGGGAGCTTTAGACCCAGGGCTTTCAGTAGACCATTCTCCAAGTAACTAAGGGGAGCAAAAAAAGGGAGCAATTAAACTAAGTCCATGATTTTGAAAGTTCCGGTAGTTAATTAATGATTTATGTTAAATATACCTATATGTTTCATGTAAAGAAAATGTTTGTAATTTTTGTATGTTTCTATCTTTTCATTTTAGGACATGGATTTGCGCAAATCTTCCAAACCAGATTATAGGCTGCTGCACAACGGTGAACCTCTGAACGTGTGTGACAGAACAAAGTCTGAAAAATGGTCTACTTCAACATTCTATGAACTTGATATACTTGAAGAGCGAGATTCCCCCGCTGGACCTGAAGTATACGTGCATTACTGTGGCTGGTCAGATCGCTATGACGAGTGGAAACCAAAACGTGATGTTATAGACATTGACTACGAGAGTAATGCACTTGAACTCTTACGGACACAACTTAAAGTCCAAGTCAAAGAAAACTTGAACATTTCGCGGGTCAGGGATACTGAAATATCAATTACAATTCCAGTTCAGGTACAAACATTTGATAGTTTCAAAGAAGAAGTGGAAGGTGTAGCAGCAGAATGTAAAAGAGGCATAAAGGTGTACAGATCAACATGGGCTAGCATCAAGAAATTTTTAGGAGACAATTGGCACATAAGAGTGATAAATGAAGCTGGGGATTTTGCGTTCGTTGTTGAGGATACTATTCAGTTTTGGTTAAGTGAGAGGAGGTGTCTCGAAGAGTTTATACGTGACGGAGAGAACTTTGTTAAAAAAGTGATGCACCGAGGACACATGTTAACCTTTCGATTTGTGAAAAATCGTGGGAACCGATTTGAGCTACCAAACGTTGGATTTTAGACTTCCATCATTCCATATACTTTAATGTATACTTATGCATGAATTTGATTTTGTGTTTAACCATCTTTTATTTGTTTCTCATCTTAGTTATTAGTATTACTAGTTATCATGGCGCAACACTTTGCGAGGCTTTATTTTATTGTATGTGTGGCTTTGTACCTCGCATTTGGAGGGAAATTTGTAGTAGAAGCCTCTCCTTGTTCTGACACGGATCCATGGATGCTCAAAATAAACTGCTTTACACTGTTTACGTTAGTCCAGGAACATGGCAATGAATCCCAACAGAAACAGGCGGAATCGGTTATTAAACATTTGTTTAAAAAGGAAGGGATTGATGAACATTACATTGATGAAGGAATAATTAAAAGAATACGGCAAAAAATAGGACGTTTCATGAAACAAACTCTAAATGCTTTACGTAAAGGAGGACGACAAGGAAGCGCGCAAATGGATAGACTGAAATCGACATTTTATGATTTGAAACTTGGTTCAGTTAAGCGCAAAATGGAACACGACTTGGAAAGTGAGCGGAAAAGAAGGAAGTTAGCAGAAGAAAAATTGCGTAACCAAAAAACAAAGGCTAAGGAAGACATGGCGCAACAAAAGCTAAAGGCTAAAGATGAGATGAAAAGGCGCAAAAGAATTAATGATGAACTGAAGAAGAAGGTGAAAAAAGCCAACTTGATATTAGGGAGAATCATGAGGCGCCGTAAAATGGTTCGAAAAACAAAGAAGAAGCCAAACTACTCAAGACAATGGAAACAATGTAAAAAAAATGAACTCAATGACTCGGTGAATTTCGCTTGTGATTTCTTGGGTGAGGAAGGAGTAAATGTATCGCGTATAGAGGTGGTAGATATCTATGGCAATAAACTATGTCTGAATAATCTGTTGAAGGATCACAGTAACCCAGGTACATCTCCAACACTCGATATAAACAGAATGCTTTATATCAAAGATGTGTATTTAATCCCAGATAAAGCATATCAAGCTGTAGCTTTGACGTCAAATGACCTACTTAAAGAATTTGCTAACTTTCATAACATTGCAAGCTATGCCTCCTATCCGTCTCTTTATGCCATTCAAAAGAGAATGAAGGAATTAAATGAATTATTTTCAGTAAAGAAAATGATCAGCGGAAAAGGGGTCCAAGAAAGACTTGAAATCAAATTGAGACGAGTACTAGAAAGCTTATGGCCATTTAATGAGCGTAAACTAACGGTAAAATTAACAGGTGATGGAACAAGCATTGGAAGACTTCATGTGACAAATATTGGCATGTGTGTCATAACCAACTCGTGGCGATCAGATGACATGATTTTGTGCATTGCAAAAGTAAGAGAAAAATATGAGGACTTGAAGGCTATTCTTGAGGATGTTGTTAATGACTCCAGTGGATTATCTTCCATATCTATTCACAATGTCAACATCGAACTTGAATACATAATTTGCGCTGATTTGAAATTCACCAATATTATTTTAGGCCTTGGCTCATGTTCTGCTATTTATAGCTGTGCTTGGTGTAAAACTATGTCTTCCAAATACTACAATGTTGAGATGAATGGTGAACTGCCTATGAGAACAATCGAGGAAATTGAGGAACTTTGTACGCAACGAAGGACAAAGAAGAATGAAACTTACAACTGTGTACTGCCGCCGATCTTTCCACATATTCCTTTGACCCATGTTATCCCAGATCCATTGCATTTGTACTTAAGAGTCTCTGATCAACTGATACGCCAACTTGTATTATATATGCGGACTGCTGATAACTTAACGAAAAATCAAAAGAATGTAGACAAAACAAAGTGCAAGGTAATATCAAAATTTGAAAATTTTGTTAATGGACTTGGCATTGATTGGCACTTTTATACAGACAAAGATGGCTTGCTTACGAATGATACATTTATTGGTCCACAACATCAAAAAATTCAAAGATTCATAGTACTGGAAGACTTTTATGGACCTGATAATCCAAAATTACCGTCACTAAAGTTTCTGTGGGCAGAATTTGTGGATTTGGTGGATCAGATGAAAAAAGATTTGACAGATGAGCAGCTTGAATTCTTTCAGTCAAAAGCGGCAGCATGGGTTAATACTTATTACCAAGTTCACACCTCGGCAGATGTAACTCTATATATGCATGTTCTGTCAAAGCATGTTGCAGATTCAATCAAGATCCATGGAAATTTGTCAAAATTCTCTCAGCAAAGTTTCGAGAAACTTAATGATAGGATAACAAATTGGTATTTTTCTGGCACCAATCACAGAGATATCGATGCACTGGTTCAAGTTATGAACAAACAAAACAGAATAGAATTTCTGGAGCCTACATGCCAGCGACAGCCTTGCTACAGGATCAAATGTAGTCTTTGTGATGAACCAGGTCACAACAAACGGACATGTCCGCTGAGAGTTTGATGAGAATAAGGCATTTCTCTTTTGATACTCCAGTTTAGTCAAGCTTTATTGTGCACAGATATAGTGCAAGACCTAACTTCAAGAACAAAATTAGGGTCTTTAACTTTATTTCATACACTCTGCGTTACGCGTTACACAATTACGCGCTGAAATTGTAAATCTAATTGGACAGTTTGTAACTTATACGCATTCATTAATCTCGTCTAGTTGCACGCTGCGTATCGCGTGGTGCGTTGTACAATTCCATGTACGCGTACGCGTAATATACTCGCGCTTATATAGGAAGTTTCATTTTAAGAGAAAGGTAAATCTAAATTACAATTAATATCATGGGACGATGGATGATTGTATTTTCTTATGTTTTATTGAAATAGGAAACACATTTTTCAATAATAATGTCGTTTAATTTTTTTTTAAATTATATTCTAATCATTCGTGTATGAAATAGATTAATAACTGGTCTTTACTTGGCGCTCGTGAAATTGTACAAAAATAATGCACCTTGTGCTGAAGTTGAAGTTGTCCAACTCACTCGGCTGCGCCTCGTGAATGTGGACAACTTCAACTTCAGCACGCGGTGCATTATTGTTGTACAATTTCACTCGCGTCAAGTAATACGCAGTTATTAATCTATAAATATTTTATTGTTCAGAACGAACATAACACTTAAAACTCCATGATGCAACTTTAAGTGTACTTATTTTTATATATGATGGTGCTGTGAAGGCTAATTATGAGCATTTATTTTATGTTGAAGTATTTATATCTATATGTTGTGTTTATATCTGACACTGCTTTGTAACATTTAATGCGGGTAACGGGTGTGTAGTAAATGTTATGTGATAATGCATACGTGACAGAGTTGATCTTGATGATTTGAAACAAAACCTGAACCTATTTCATAGTAATTGATGCATATATTTGCTGGTTTGAATAACAACTCGGGCTCTGTAGGAATTCATTTTCTGACGATCTTGATCAGACAAATTCAAAATTTAGGTACTTTATTTTTCTCAACAGAAACTTAAACATAATACATGAAACTCCATAATACAATTCAAGTGTTCTTATTTTATTTTATGTAGATAAAAATTTTGGTGCTGTAAAGGTTAATGTGACCATGTTGAAGTATTCATATGTTGTGTTGATGAAAAAAAAAAGAAGTAACATTGCTTCATTTAATGTTGGTAACGGGTATGAAGTACATGTAAATGTTGATGAAAAAAATCCTTCACATTATTTTGTAACATTCATAGGAATTCATCTAGGAGTTCATTGCAAGGCAATCTTGATCAGACAGATTAAAACATTCTTTTTTTATTCCAAAACAAACCATTTTTATGATCTTATAAATTATGTACTTTACAAATGGATACCATTTATCCCTTTGTTGTCATTTACACGGTTTATTTAATTAATGATTGATTGAACAAGATCTATAATTTATGATCAATTATATAAAATTGATGTGCTATAAAGAAAAACAGTGTGTGACTATGCTCTGAAGTTCCAAAATCAGCTGATTCATTACCAAAGAAGAACTCCAAGTATTATTATTTTTATATATGTATTTTTATTTGGTGCTTTATCATTTGTGTCTGATATTTGTTATTAGTATTTATATGTGTAGGTAGATTGATGAAACCATGAACAAAATAATAAATAAATAAAAAAACTGTTGAGAATTACAACCAACTTGAAGTATTCTGATAAAACAACTTTCCCACAGTTAGATAATCATGATTTGTACTGCTACTGGAGATTTTTAACAGTTTAAAGTTTGGTAATGGAAACCAAAATGTATTTAATTTAATATGTGGAGATATGGTGCACTAATTTCTGAAATAAATTGTATTCTTCAATGTTAAAAGATATAATTTGTTGCGTGTTTGAATGTTTGCTTTGCCTTGAACACACCTATTTGGTCAATGGAATCACCCAGTCCCGGCCCAGTGAATACCTCACAGACATCCGTTGAGCTATTGTTGTAGTGAGTCAATACAGACAATGAATGAAAATCAATTACTTTTCCTTGGTTCTGTGTGGAATAAATCTTCTTAATTTAGTTGACAAATTTGTGGTAGAGAAATTCATATGCATACCGACAAGACTCTGAATAAACCATTAGTGTTGATCAAAGTACAGAATGCTCCATGCATGGTGAAATCGAAAGCCCCATATTTCGCCGTGAAGGCGTGAATGTCACACGTGTTATATTTGAATTTATATCATGATTGCAGTGATTTGAGCCGTGCAATAATTTTTTTCCATTGCACGGCATGAAACAAACCTGTGTGATATCATGATATAAAACACATATTGAATGCCTACGGTTAAAATATATCATTCGGTCAAATTTGGACTGATCCATTTCACTCGGCTACGCCTCGTGAAATAGAAAAGTCCAAATTTGCCCTCATGATATATTTTGTATTATATCATGATTGCAGTGATTTGAGCCGTGCAATAATTTATTTCCATTGCACGGCATGAAACAAACCTGTGTGATATTATATAAAACAAACATTGAATGCCTATGCTCGTGCAATAGTACAAATATATCATTCGGTCAAATTTGCACTGATCCATTTCACTCGGCTACGCCTCGTAAAATAGAAAAGTCCAAATTTGACCTCATGATATATTTTGTTCTATTGCACTCTCAGGCATTCAATATTTGTATACTATTGCACTGTCAGGCATTCAATATTTGTATAACAACCGACAGCAGGGATCTAAAGATCGTTCATGTCCAGTTTCATGTCAGTGGCCTAACCAGACCTAAAAATACATCGATTTTTCTTCCCGATTTCCTCCTTTCCACTGCAATATGTCCTGAATTTGTCCATGTTTTGCTAATATTATTTTCAATTTGTTTAATTTGATTTTGTTCCAGCTAGTGCCTTTTTGCCTAGATTTTTCAAATTTTCTTCCCGTTTTTCGCAATTTTCTTCCTGTCTGTTGGAGGGGGACCTACTCCCCTGATCACCTCATTGGTTACGTTACGCCACTGGCTCTTGTTTAGCTTGTCTAGAATCTACACGCTTTAAAACTACATTCATCACTTAAAAATTCATAAACTACGTTTTAACAAATTCGAAAAGCTGCTCTTATGAATATATCAGCTGCATTATACCAAGTTCAAAATATGCTATCGATGTTTTCAGCTGCACTTCATCAAGTCAAAAGCTTTAGGTCCGATGTTTTTCAGCTGCACTTCATCAAGTCAAAAACTCTAGGTCCGTATGCATAAAACAGGTTTAAAATTTATAACAGGTTTAAATTAGACTAGGGAATGCCTCTAACAAATGTCTTCATGGGAGATAATGTTTTGGACGTAGGGCCTTAGATATGATTGGGTGGTGAAAAGATGTGCTTTCTTGACAACAAGGCTCTTAAAAAAGCTGCATTGGAAGTTTAACCAACGTCCCATATTTTTTTGTCTAATTCATATTTGGTAATAAACTTGATTTCGAATAGGTTGTTTATTTATTGTGTACGGATTAATAGTTAGCTTTCATAATCTGAAACACAAACATTTGCATGCATGCGCATACAGAGCGTTGTCATTGTCTACGCGTGGAGGGCAAATGGTTCTTGGGATTGCAAAGAGCTTGAGAAAGCAGCATGTGTGAAAATGACACGGTTTACATCTTATACTGCACACCGTTGCGCACGCACATGATACCAATTAAAGCACCTCTCTGCGCGACATAGGGACTATTGGCAATGTATTGGTTGATTGGTTCTAAACACTTATATGGTTATCTTCTGTCGCATCAGGGATGGCTTCTTTTACGTCACTATCTTCTACATTGTTAGCTTTCTTCTCATCCATTGCTATTGGATCATATTTAACACCATCTTTTTCCTTAGATTGCGCCTTACGTGATTTTGGTTTGCTCTTTTCTGAAAAGAGAAAATCGTCCACAAAATGCTCTTTATTAGATAGCATTTCTAACCGATAATTTTGACTTTGTTGTTAGTCACTTTTTATAATGATAAAATAATAAAACAAATGTAACATGGAGAGCAAAATTAGCTTGTTAGGACTGGCATCCAATTGCACATGCAGCTCCGAAACAGCTCAGAACTAATTGGTGCAAGTCGAAGGAAGTACCTCCGTGCCACGTGCTTTGATTTGAGGATTGATGAATGTAGAGGCTAAGGCCGGGGTTAATGTAAGCTTCATAATGATTGTCATTGCATTGCTCGTCGCCACGTGGTACAATCTTCCTCTGGCAGTCTTGTGGTGTATAAGTGACTCTTCGACTTATAGTTCAGCTGAAAAATTGAAGATTATTGAAGAACTACAAAATTTTGTTATACGCGATGTGCATTTCACAGACCAAACCATCATTTCAAATGTTAAATACCTACTTACTTGCTCCAAAATTCTCACCATCCTCCATTGTTTCAGGAAGTGGCTGTCCCATGCTTTCCGGAAATAGCAAAGCTAACGCTCCAGCAATTAGAGCGGCAACACCAAATAGAACGTATGGCAGTGGCTCCCATACAAACAAAGAAAGAGATAAAATCATCGGCGTGATCATGCCGCTTAGATGAGATGCCATGCAGCATGCTCCAAGACCGATGGATCTGCGGGTAAAAAAGCGAGAAAATACTGTCATGGGAATCGTCAGAAATCATTCCCAGTCACATGACACCTACAAATAGTATAAACTCTACAATATTGGTTAATGCAAGTCATCAACACTTACTTTATATTCCGTTTATTTCATATTGATGAATATTGATGAATTCTACCAACATGTATAAAAACATTCATTTGCGAGTATAAACTCTCTTTGAACACTGAATGAACCACATAAACTAACTCTAACATAAAATGACCAATATTTTAAACCGTTTTGACCTCATTGGCACTATTTCGATCAATTGCACTGAAGAAAAAACTTGCCCGCACCAATCTAGATTCCACTACTCCAAAATACTAGAGTGAGCAATTAATTTTTACATTACAAAGATGATATGGATGGCAAGATATATAGGGGTTGGGGGGGGGGGGGGGGTGCAGCGTTTCTTCCCCCGCCTTTCACCACTGCGGCCCGGTTTCGATTCCCGGTCGGACCTAGGTTGTACGTGAATTTGGTTGCCGATCCATGCTCGTTTCGCAGGTTTTCTCCGAGTACTTCGGTTTCCTCCTGCATCTGAAATCGAAAATTCTTTCCATTATTCTGTCTTTCACGTCATGGAGGCGTCCCTTAAATTTAATGCATATGTACTATTGTAACAAACAAACAAGCAACAACAACAACAACACAAACATGGTAGGTGTGTTTCAGAAATAAACAAAAAGAAGCAAGGAAAAAATAATCGTTGTTGTACTAGGATACCGCATATCGCTTTACCTCTTATAGGAGGTTGGTCCGATTTATCAAAATTTAGCTTTCAATGTTATATGAAAGATTACAACTAAATAAGCCTAAATTTCAAATTTCAGTTTCAAACCGTTTGGATTTTATGGGCAATTTTGTATTTCAGAGCCGCCTATTATACGTTACTGTATAAAATTGATTATGGTTACCATAATAAGACACATTTTCATACATATATCGGAAACGGAACATAACTTAGCCGTGAAATTTCACACGGGTATGAGAAAAATACGAGCAATATTTTGGTACCGAAATCTCAAAAAGTTTGAAAAAATGTTGAAGTAATCGGACAATGTTCCTTTAATCTACTGACAAATGGCATCAAGTTCTAATGATTATACGAACCTGACGGGTGTAGGGAAGATTTCAGCAGCAAAAATATACACAACACCAAAGGCTGCGGATATACATAGTTTTCCGATCATTGCAATGCTTATCCTCCAAGCTCCAATAGCTGTGGAAAATAATACAGCAATATATTGAAGCCATCACAATGATGATATCACGATCGAGACGATCTTCTATGCAATCGTAATCAAATCACTGCTGCCACTATATCAACCATTATTAATATCATCACCTCATCCCTTATTCTTAAAACATCATCATCATCAATATCATCATCATTTTAGTCATAGCTTCTTTGTCATAATCGTCAATACATCATCGCAAACATTGACATTAAGATGGTACAATTGTATTATTACGTAGCCAACTCGTAGTAAACACAGCAACACCACCAACAACAAAATAGATACATAAAGGCACACGCCTGCCCCATTTTTCTATCACAAATAAACTTGAAGTATAGCCGGGAATTTCCACAGCTGCTGAAATAAATGCTGCTAAGAAGTCATTGCCGCCTAACGATGCAGTGCTTAGGGAAAGCCCGTAGTATACCATGTTACACACGAACCTAGTGAATATAAGAAACACAAAAGGGAAATCATGTTAAGTTGAAAAACACAATTTGACAGGTCAATATTAATTCGGTGACTGCACGGAAACATTGTATAAGAGTCTTTACTGGAATTCGGAAGAATAATATCTTTATCTGTGTGCGTGTTTATCGAGATATCATTGTGTTGTGTATCGCAATAGTTGTATGAATATCTACTTCGTTAAAATTAGGTTTACCTTCCAGAACACCTTATTATTTTATGTGGCGGGGAAAGAAGTATCATGGCCTTGACGTTACAAGCTCTTGCTTATTTTACCTGCATAATAGGAACGACACTGAATAACACTAAACGACATAAATCCATGTTGATTCTAAAATCACTTTCTCAAAAAAACATGTACAGTGTACGCAAACAGTGAAACTGCGTATTTTACTCAAATATGTAGTTTTGTTGTCAATTCGAACTTGGCACTTTCATCTTTATCAAATCTTACCAACTAAACATCATATTGAAAGTCCGACATCTTAATTTTGGGTAACGAAGGATATCGAAACAAGATGGAGATTTCCCGCCAACAACTCCAGAGTCCGAAGTCTGAAAAATCATATAACAATGGATCAATCAATCAATCAATCATAGGCCTATTAAATTCATATTTCAAAATTGTGAATACGAAAATATTTTTTGTGGGCACGTCCTAATGGTACAAGTATCAAGTGTCATTAACTGAAAACAAAACAATTAGACTTAACCGGATGGCCTCAGTCAGAAAATAAATTTTCCAAGACGACCAACCAACTTCAGTCATATTCCTCTTAACCATAGTTACATAATTCCTCATCCCTCGGTCGATCGTATCATGAACTTAACCATTCATATTTTGCATTTCTAATCAAAAGAGCATCCAAAATTTAGCATACTTTGTGAAGAGGAAACACGAATTATCTCTCATATCGATAGTTAGCTGGAGTTGTAGATACCATACACCCGGTTTTTCGATATCCGTTTCAAAACATCGGATGAGTACGATATATCGTAAACACTTGGAATATCACAAACCCAAGCAGGTACAATACGTATATCGATAACTTTTGAAATTCAATATCGGCGATATTGCTATTTTAAAGAAAAAGATCTCGATATATCGAATCATCTCACTTATTTTAGATTACCAATTACTGAAATGAAAATAAAGAACCCCTTTATTTTATTTTTCATTTTGTGAAATTTTGAAATGCAACCTACATACTTTGCTTACTGATCATCCGTTTAAAGTAAAGAAAATCACAGGCACCTACCTTTTCTCTGATGTTGTCATTTTCATCGTCAAACATTGAGGCGGGAACATCAACCTTTCCATATTTGGCTGCTTCTTCAATGATTAGTTTTGCTTTGTGAACTTCGCCTCGATTCAGCAACCACCGGGCAGATTCTGGGAAGAATCTAAGATAAATGAATTTAATTAACGTTTTTTTTTTATGTGTTTAAGTGGATTTTAAGCAGAACCTATAGACTATCTTATAATTGCCATACTCCCGCCGTTGATGGGGTAAATCCACAGAATCGGAAGGAGAATTGGAACTCAGAACGAGGGCAAGTAGGGTATTATCACAGTACAGGACTACACAACAACTTTTTACACAACATTTTACGGTCAAACCGCAACAAAATATTGCTGTTTGCCTACATGAAATGACAAAATTATTATTTGTAATTCCATAATACGTCTCTTGACCATAAGGCTAGTGTGTAATATACAAAAATATGGACACTGAAAGCCAAAAGGGAGTCAAGGTTACTCCCAAAAGGGAGTCCAGCAAATTTTGACTCTATGTCAATATTGACTCCCCATCGGAGTCAAATATCACGACTCCCCTCAGGAGTAACTTCAACACTTTTTTGTAGTCATTTCAACTCTTTTGAAGAGAGAGTTGAGGTGATTCCGAAAAAAGATTTGAGGTGACTCCCTTAGGTAAAAAATTCTTTTTCCAGAGTCCAGCATAAATGACTCTGATGACGAGTCAACGAGACTCCTCATGAGAGTCAACGTACGTGACTCCTCTTGAGATTCATGGATGCTGGACATCCTTTTAAGAGTCACTTGGCTTTTTTTGGCCTTCAGTGATGGTGTGTCATGTATAAACATTATAGTCAGATAGATTTCATCAAAAATATACAGTGGAACCTCGTTAACACAAAATCTGTTAACACAAAAACCCTGATAACACAAAATGTTTTTTTTCCCAAGTGTGAATTTTCTGTGTGAATTCAGTTGGATAACACAAAATTCTGATAACACAAACTAAAATCATTATCCCCAGTGATTTTGTGTTAACGAGGTTCAACTGTAGCATGAGTGTCAAGTTTGGGTATATATGCAATTTGTTGACCCTGCTGGTAGTTTAGAACGTGTACTATTAAGAATCTGAATGATGCCAAAAATACACGCTTGAGCAATTTTTGTTATTGGCGTCAAAATTCGTACCCCCTTTTTACATGACTCATTTGAGTTGTAAATACTAGTATATCATGTTTGGTATCAAATTAAAGCTAAAGAAATATATAATGTAACTCTCTAAACAAGATGGTTCGCGAACCAGTAGTCTCGCCTGCGTATCGACCGCCTACTTAATCATCATTCAGTTGTTGGGTGGAGCAGGATAGGGTAGGAGTGACGTTGGGTCAAGTACTTTCTATGGTATAAGTTTAATCTATGTGGGGTCAGGTGTTCATGAGTTATGACCT
>JXSR01S007146.1:34051-44187 GCA_000969725.1 Ophiothrix spiculata | reverse complement strand
ATAGAAGTGAGATGTATATCATCACCACTTATTAGGCTGTTTTAGTAAATACTTGAAAATAACACCGTTCACTTGACCAAAAGTTTAGTATTATAACGGTACACTTTTACCGTATCTATAAAGTTACCAAGAAAGTAAAGTCTATAAGATTTAGATAATTCATACACACCACAAAATATTGGTCAAAATATGCAGTGGTGACCATAGACATATGGAATGGTTATAACAATAAGTTAAAGATAGAGGTGTTTATAAACATTGGAATAACCAAGCCAATTTTTCTACCACTGACAAATTGTGGTGCACTCCCTGACTTCAAGCCAGAGTTCTTATCTGGTGCAAAGACATGATTGAGTTGCATAGATAACTATTGGCTAATATTTAAAATGAGCACTGATTTATTCAGTTGAAAGGATTTCATGACTTGTGAGTGATTATAAAAATACAACGTAAGTAAGGAGCTGAAAATAAGGTTATGCGATTTGTCAAATTTCAACAGATTGGAAAAATGGTATAGTAGAAAAGTATACGAAGCAAATGCTATCAAATACCAGTATTTCCTTTGTAGTAAAAGGAAAAGGTCATGCTAACCAAATCGAGATTTTACTTATACTTTGACTATTACTTTGGAAGTAACTACTTATACTTTATACTTTTACTTGAAGCAAATGCCCCCCTTTTTATGCATACGACCCAATATTTGTTTTCACTGTAAGTGCAGTAAAAAGTATGTACTAAGAGAAATATCAGAATTGAAGGTTTCTTTGATGTTGTTTTATCATACATACTGACTTTGACATCTTTTATGAATGCATTGAAAAGAGAGTTTAGTAACTTACCAACCGATATCTCATTCGAAAAAAAATCTTTTATTGATAGTGTCAGTGTCAATGGAAATACAATTTAGTCAGATTATACAATTGTAACATTCTCTAGACCAATTCCATGTTTCACCTGTTCAAACATTACGTAACACGTGACTAGTTGGATGTGTAGAGGAACTGCAAAAAATGCCACTTAGAAAAACGTGGAGTTCAGGTGTTAACTTCCACGCAGATACTTATTGAAATCTTCAGCTTTGAGCATCTCTTTTAAATAAGGAACAACCAAGCGACTTTGATAAATCTGTTGGCACACATTTGTTTAGAAATGCGTTTGTCAATTGGGATTTGTTATTAAATAAAACAATGAAACGTATCCTACAGATTACATCATCCATAATGATAGCGCAAGAGGACGGTTGGTAACACTTTTTTTTATCTTACCAATTACGTAAGATGAAAAAATATAATTTTTACCTTGTGTCGTATATACGTGGTGTTTGCCTTGCTTCTAAATCAGGATATGATGTTTTACTGTTTTCATCAGAATATCCCATAATATAATTATGGGCGTACGTTTGAATTTAAAACTAAAACCTAATTTTAGCAGTATACGGTTACCAAAAAATAAGTTCCCCCCTTGGATGACCAGACTTTGTCAAGACAGAAGTCGCCATGTTGGCTGTATTTCTCATGCATAAAACACGTTTTCGTTTTGGGAAACAATTCTCTATACGACACACCTTGCCATTTGATGAAAGATAATGACGCTTTTGAGCAAGACACAATTGTTTCAAAATCATTTTTTAAAACAGCCGAAAAAAAAATTCTATATGATTTGGTACCAAAAAGCAATAGTACATTGCGAGAAGCTTACACATATCAAGTCACGTGCCATTGGATAGTATGTATTAAAAGTAGTAAATACTATTTACTTGAAATTTCAAGTATTTACTACCAAGTGTATGCATAAAGTGAAGTAAATACTATTTTACTGATATTATTTACTCATGCACCTTTTATATGATAAGCAGTAAATACTTCCATTGTTTTGCATAAAAACAAGCATTTACTAGAGTTTGCCTAGTAAACACTTACAAATTTCAATATACGTAAAGAGCTACCTTGACCGTTTACTACACTGAAAATTGTGTTTCATCACTTGACAAATAGTAAGTTGTCATGAAAATGGTCTAGTATGACAAACTATAATTTGTCGTGGAATTCGATATACTAGTATTGAACGACGAATTATAATTAGTCATGAAAAACGGTCTAGTATTACGACTTTCTCATGACAATTAGTCATGCTGAAAAATTAGTTTGTCGTGAATAAAAAATAATTTGTCATACACAAAAATTAATTTGTCATGCAAGAATAATAATTTGTCACTTAATTTGTCAAGTGACACTAGTTTTTCAAGGTTTTGTTTTCGGTAGACTAATTCCATTTAAGTATGGCTCAATCCATGTGAAATCAACTAGAAGTTCAGGTTCTGCTTGCAGGTTTTGCAATGGTTGTCTGGTCTAGTCAATCCAGATGGACCTCGCAAGCGAACGCGAAGCGTGCGCCTACGTCGCTCGCTTGTGAGGTCCATCTAGATGGACTAGTCTGGTCAGAATCTGATGATGAAGTATGATGAGTAAGCTTAAGTATGAATACGGGAATTCTAAGTCCAGTAGTGTTGTTCTGTCCGACTCCGAATCCAATGCGGTCTGGTCGGAATGTGATGATAAGCTAGGCACAAACCTAACCTGGAATTAAAGAGTTGTTCTATCCGAATCGAAAGATGTGTTGTCGCTAATTGTCCTCCTGTGCAATCGACTCGAGAATAAAACGCCACGCCACTCACTTCTTGAAAGTAGGAAACCCGTTATATACGATATAATTCGTCATGCAAATTCGTCAGCTCTCAGGTATGGTTAGTCGTGCTCAAAGAAGTTTGTCAACATAGTTTGTCATGCGTACATTAATTCGTCTTGACCTTAGCTCATGACGATATGCATTTGTCAATTAACGAAAAGTGCATTTGCCAATCGTTCAAACTCGTCCTCCACAGATTGTTATTCGTACAGTTATTAAATTAATTTGTCCTGCATTTGTTTTCGTTTGTCATGCGCCCGCAAATATCGTTAAGCGACGAATAAGGGGAAATTCACTTGCATGACTAATTTATAACCCCTGTTTGACGACTTTTCCACCACGTTTGACGAATAGTAGCAAAGAGGTGTTACTTAAAATGCAATTTAACGGGGTTTGTTCAAGTTTGGATATCGATTTACATGATTATGGCAGTATGTAACTGGTTTTCTTTCATCAATACTCTCTTCTGATAGGGTGAGGGTTAGGTGTGATCCTTGACTGAGCATCCCGTATAAAGGTTAAAATGAACATTATAGTTTTTATAGTTGCTATATTTACAAAAGGGTGTTTTTCGGATACGCGCGTACGCCTTATTCGTTTTTTAGGTCGCTTGAGTCATTTTAGGTCGCTTGAGTGCATATACGCGCAAGTGTTCTTTTGAGTTGCGTGCTTACGCGAATCTTAGGTGGCGTAAGTGATTTTCTTTGTTGTGCACGTAAGTGCAAGTGTTTTTTGTGATGCGTGCATAAGTGTTTGAGGTTTTTTAGGTTGAATACGTGATTTTTCGGTTTCACACAAATTAAGTTTTTTAACGATTGAGCATGTACGCGCAAGTGTTTTTGAGATGCATGCATACGCGTTAAATGTTTTTTGTAAGGTTGCGAAAGTTGATTTAAAGGTTACATGAAAAGAGACTATCAAGTAGTTTTTATAAATTTGTTATAACAAAACTGAGTGAAAAACAACAACATACAATTCCAATTATGCACGATGCTCATAAAAGCTTTCAAATATACCGCCTCGCAATCTTGTATTTGACGAACTCAAAAACAATCTCTTTGAACTGACAGAGTGAGATTACGCTTGTTAGTGTACGAAGAGTTTCATAAGACCCTGGAATATACACCCAGTAAACTATTATATGTATTGTTTAATATCCGTGGATCTCGAAAATCTCTGAACCCTTACCGACGTCATCCGACCTTGCCTTCATACTAGTTGTCGCTTTGTACTTTCTGTTCAATGTACAATATCAAAACATCAGATGAAACAAAGCATGACGCGACGTCGAGACAAAGCTATCGATGTATGTAAGCATCATAGTAGGACAGTTCAGATTGATTGTTTTTCGAGGTCATAAAAAAGCGCTATATTTGAAAGTTGTTTTGAGTATCGTTGACTATTTGTGCTTCATTAAAATTTTACATTGGTGTTTTCCACTTTGTTTTGTTATAACGACTGTATATGAAGCTACTTATATTTTCTTTTCCTGTAACCTTTAATGTTCTCCCCGGGATGCTTTCCCGGTGCCCTTTCTAGCGTCTGATGCTATCGCGATGCTTTGTTTCACTATTGCTTTAAACCAAACGATTAAGTAAGTACTACAGGGTGTCCACGAATGATTTATACACAGTTATCGGATTTTTTTATGGAACAGTGAGTAAATCTTGTTAATTTTCAGATTAAGAAAATCTTTAGGCTTCTGAAGAATTTTGAATTTTTCAAATCGCATGTTCCTGTGGAAAGTTATAGAGATTTTGTCCAAAAAGGTATATTTCGTGAATTGTAAATTTATAATCAGAGAAATTGTTGAGCTTTAAGATTCAATTAAAACTGAATACATTGAAACCATCGTTTACTTTTCTAGAGTTTCTATTCATTGAATGTGATGGATAAAAGGGCGTCCATGAGAAAGAAGTAACAATTTGGGAAATGACTTTTCACTTGAACGATATTAAAAACGTTCATTTTGTCAGTTAAAGGTTACATTTATTTATTAACAAGTTGCAATATAAACCTTGTCTTTGTGCACATTTTTTAATCATAGGGAGATATAAATATGCATAGATTAAAGAAAGTCCAGATAGGAAACTTGTCTATTTGCACCCTAAAAATCTGGCTAAGTTAAGGGATTGCGCAACGCGGGCGCCATGTCTTGACCGACGCTGCGCGAGTGCGTAGTGACCCACCTCTGCGTTCAGCCTCGCGATACTATTACTTGACTACAACGCAATATGCATCATACATTTTGCCGCTAAATTTGGCGTAAGCAAGGAACAGCGCTTGACTGGCTCGATAGCCGCATTCTCAGTCAAATTACCATTTAGTTGCCAGAGTACGAAAATATGTATATCATATTGACATTACGTTATCTTATGGATAAATATTTTGTTATAATGATATTTCTTTGAGGTGCAATATGTAATTTAGATGAAAAAAATCATTAATTATATGTTTCATTCGACATGTTCGATATGTTAACATGGTTAAATTTTTAAACTGAGCTAGTTTTTTCATTCAGTTTCCATATCTGATTAAGACTATCTCGCTACTCTGAGTAGGAATAGACTCAGAAGTCTTTTGTAAATCATAGAAAATTACAAAAGCAAAGAAAGAAGATTTGAAGTTACATTGGTTAGTGTGCATATTACTAATATGTATTATTCCTGCATGATTATTTGTACTGATCATAACCACGTTTGCATCAATTTTCAATTACGTCATCGCACAAAGCAATGGAACATGATATTTTGATGAAACCTATGGAAAATATAGAAGAGTTATCCACTATTGTAGAAATCTGTTGGTGTTATGTGAAATTATGATTTAATATTTTTTTCTCAATCTTTGAAACCGGGTATAAATCATTCGTGGACACCTTGTAGTTAGTACTAGTATTTTACTTTGCAGTAAAAGTAAAAGTTTATGCATATCAAATCAAGTAAATGCTTTTACTTTTACTTCTAATGGTACAAACATGACAGACGTATGATGCACAAAGTTTAGCGGGATTTATGTATTTGAAGCAAAAAATATATATATAGTTCGCTTAGCCTTACCTTACAAAAACTGCTATGTTTTATTTCGTCAATTTTATTTGATTTACATGTACATCTTGCAATATCGGGTCAGATTTCTATACAAAAATCACTACTCGAGGTTCTTAGCCCTCAGGTGTTTTTGTATTGTTGAATGTATAGGCAGCTGCATGCATTAATGCTGGAAAAGCAACTTGCTGCTTAGCAATTTAAACAGAACCAAAATATCTTTTTAGTAGAAATATCTTGAGCAAAATAGCTGAAGGGTATAAAGTTGAATCAAATTACTTATACATCACCGAGTAATCACGAAGCATTTTGTTCATTTTGATTTCTTTTCAAATCAACATATTGTTGATATTTAAAGTGTCAATCAACATGCGTTAAGTCAACTGTTTACTCTCAGGCACTGTTGTTTGCTTAAATACACGTGCATATCTATGTATTATACATGTTTTATGTGACAGAAAATTCACACAAATTTACTGGTGATGAAAAGTTGAACGCTATTTAATGAATGAATTTTGGATACTTCTTAGCCCGCTTCTTACTTAGTTTATAAAAGCTTCAGAACTAAGTACTTAGTGAAGAACTGGGTTATGATTAGATTCCTTGGTTCCTTTGTTTTTCTCTTGTTTGTGTGCTTGGTGTGCTTGCAAACTACAAAGTTTGTGTCCCAGAATTAAGTTATCAAAATTTTAACGCCGTATAATTCAAAAACTAAATCTAGACAATGACAGTTTATGACAATGATGTATGGTCTAATCACTTGCTTTGATGCAAAGATGATCACAATTCATGATTTAGTTTTAGAAGCGGGAAATCGAAGCTTCAAAGAACTTTTTTCCAGTTTGAGTAAGTTGTAAAAAATTGCATACGCATGTGTCTTTGTTTTCAAGATTTTAGCCTATGTCTGGTTCTTTTTCATATGTAAAAATGTATTTATGTTTGATTAGTTAATCGTCATTTGTAGCCTGCTCATTGACGTGAAAACTCATTTAGCGGGCCGTTTGAAAGCATTCTTTCAAAGGGCTGATATTTTGTTAGCAGTTGTTACAGGAATATGTTAATTCAAAGCCAAAATAACACCTTATTTGTCAATCGACAAGATAGTATGATTGTCCAATATCTGAAAAGTTAATGTATCAATGTGTTGTAAACCAAAAATTAAAAAAAAAATAAGAAAAAAAAAAAAAAACGTGTAAAACACCGCATAGATATGTTTTTTTTATATACATTTAGCAGTAATTTTTGTAACGTTTACAACCTAAATGGGACCCGGAGAACTACTGCCTTTTATTAATACTGTCGTTGGGAAACCGTCACAATCATTTCGTTTAAACTAGGATGACATTTGTAAATCGATAAGAGAGTATGATTGTCCAATATCTGAAAAGTGAATATATCAATGAAACAATGAAAAGATTCAGCATGTCTCGGAGCCAGAAATCGTCATTGCATGAGTAGCCCATATAAATATTTTTTTTTTCTTGACGGGACCTGTCGGATTGTTCGGACATCGAACCCCTATAATTAAAAGAGGATTAATGCAAATAAAAAATGAAGATATGGATGAAAATATTTAGAGTTTTTCCAATAAAAAATACCTTTGTTTGACTGTTAGGAATAAAAAAAATCTTCATTTTATTACATTTTAAACAAAATTGCAAATTTTCAGCTTTTAAAATCATGAAGTCACATCTACTTACGCGAAGCTTGTTTTACCAACTTTTATGTGAATTAACTAATATAAACTGCAAATTTAGGTATCAGACCTCACATTCATGAAATTTGAAATATATATCTTTCCTGTAAGACTTTCAAAATCAGTTAATAAAAGAAGGGACAATTCAGTACAATTAGTCGTATGAAAAGGGCAAGATGTCGGTCATCACATTTTCCCGATAACACACCGATCATCGTAAACGAAAAATTACAACTTTCGGAGGTCTGGGGCTATGTCTAGGCAAAACTGACGTCATTTACCATACCATGCATGTGCGTGCAGCAGCTCATGGGTTTGACCATTGACGGTCTCCGTCTATGTCTTGACTGTGTATCCCACTGTTTATATTATTTACGGGTATAGGGAAATGGTTTTAACATGTTTATCGAAAGAAATTATTTTGTAAAAGTAATTTATTAAATGAATATCAATCTGATACGATGGAAAAAATAATACTTTGTTTTCAAATGAAAAAAAAAAAAAAGAAGGCGGCGACGGGATTCAAAACTGGGACCTCTCGCATCAAAGGCGAGTAGCGTAACCACTACGCTATTCGATCACGCTTACTTGAAGAGGGTGTTTTAATTATATATACGTAATAATAGACAAGTGCCGCTTAATTGATCACTTCCGGGGTTGTATGATGTTTTGCGTAGAAATTTAATGTTTTATTTGACCTCAGTCTGATCTCATTGGGCCAAGCGTTGCATTATCTTACGCGAGGCGTGTTTTACGCAAAATTACCGCATTTTTTTAGTAAATCTGATAAAAAAATGTTGTCGCTCTCTTTTGATTAAGTTGCTAAAATATATTAAGTCCAGAACTGTAGATTTAAGGTTAAACTCAAAGACCTAATTTGACCTCACTCAAGGAAAATAAACCCTTGCAAAATCACACGAAAAGACACTTATATTTCCAAATTTTCATATTTTTTAAGTTCAAGTTTTATTTGAGATTCTATGCTACTTTGGCGAGATTACAAGCTTTATTAAACTAGGGCATCCGAACTCATGAATATTCATACGCATGCCAAAAACGGCCTTTCCTGTAATTTTCCATGAATAAAAAAAATAAAATAAGCGATATTTCAGCGAGCTAAATTCTGGCTGAGTGCTATTTGAATGTCCCGATATCTGGTAGGGATATACTTTACCCAGGATATCTTGTTTTTTTATTGTTTCCAGCTTTACCATCTAATTCGTTCAGAATATAAAGCATATTGAACCTTACAAACATACGCAAGAATCATCCCTGTTGACTAACACTTCGTCTCTGATTAAAACAGTTAGGCTCTGGTAACCATGTTTCCTGGGTCACATTCTTCGACACGTATCAGAAGTTGAGTCATGCAGACAATAAGCACTCTGGAACCAGGCCATGTCAGGAGAAGACCCGGCCAATGGCAAATTATAAAACGTCATTGGGATTATTCACATCATTGCATGATGGGAGTACAGTCCAATATTGATAAAAGTTTCATAATAGATAACAAAAGATGCGTCACATGATATCGGATAAAATTAGATCTCTTTTGAGATGTTCGTCTAGTTCAGATAAAGATCAAAATACGCTTCATGTTTCAGGCGATAATCCTCAATACCATGTTATGGTCAAAGACTAGCTGTAAAACGGAGAAGATATAAATCCACTTGATCACATAGTAAGAGCAAAGTAAGTAGCCCTTGGAGATTTTGTGACATTTGTAGTTAATTTATATAGCAAGATATATTGTAATACAAGAAAATGTAATAATCAAACGAAATTAAAAGACAAATTGTCGTACCATGCCATCTTATTCTCGAAATGCTGACACGAATGTATGAAGAAACGTTACAATTAGTGTGAGTGACTGACTCAAAGATATATTTTGTTGCATACTTGAAGGTTTCTAGAGTATAGCGTGCATTATTACCTAAATTACTTGAAATTGATTGCAAAATATTTCCCAATCACAAATCGGAAATGTGTTTCCTAAAATTGTACCAACTGAAATAAATCTGGATTATCTGAAACTGATCGCATAGAGAATATTCACAATATTTTGTAATCACATATCGATTTTGTAACAAAACCATTACTAAGCTGTAGGTTCTGATCACATTCTCTTCCCCCAGGACTCAACCGGAAGTAGTATATGTTTTGATGCCAAATGAAAGCCCATATTTTTCTGATTAAAATTCCAAGATTTCACCTTAAAATTCTGTATAGTTTTGGAGATATAGCACAAAATGTAAAATCATTTGGTATCCCTATTTTCCATTTCTTTTGTATTTACATAACAGCCTCATCTCCAGGGTTGCATACTTCCTTTTGCCCATTCTCAGGAGTAAACAAGACAAAAGTTAAGGTTGAAACCTTGCACAATACATTTCAAAGGTTAAGGTTAATCAGTTAAAAGTAAATTATACACATCCTAAAATAGGAACTTACACCTTTAAAGTATTTAGGCCTTTCTTAAAATATTAAGATTTTTTCTTATTTACAGATCATAAATTTTGATGATACTCACAATAGAAATATTTCAGTTCCTATCAGGAATCTTGTCCACCCTGTTCTACACAAGCTGGCAACACCTCCGCTTGAATGAGGATGTGACGTCATCAGTTCCAGGATGAATAAATTAGAGGTTTGAACATGTACATGATGTATGCCCCTCATCTTTGTTCATACTGTTCTTACCCCTGCTC
>JXSR01S007145.1:38955-52802 GCA_000969725.1 Ophiothrix spiculata | reverse complement strand
CAACAATTGCTAAAATACATGTAGTTGAGTACCCAGGCTACGAAGCTTTTGCAACAATTATCACGTAAAGGAATTCTGTACACAACAAAATATTCGTTTATTCATTGCTGAAAAACTATACCAATTTATAAATCAGATAGTACGAAAAGTAAATAACAAAATAAATTCACGTGTATAGGTGACCGTCAAGCCAAAAACAGCAGTAAATGCCAGCTCTTGTCATTTTCACTTTTTTTAAATATTTGCAAAGACCATGCTTTAAGGATTAAAATGACACCTTAATAAACTTCACACGCTTTCCAGAAGTCAAGTTATGGTCTGTCAAAGGTTGTCAGGGAGTAAAACGTATAACTGAGATAAACGCGTTCATAGATTAGTAAGCCCTATATTTTCTGTTGATCGTCTTAAGAATATGCCGATTTATTTCACATTTCCTATCATTTTCTTGAAATGAAACTTTGCTGGTATTTTGTAGTAAGCACTAGGATTGTGAATCTGTCAAAAAATCAATTTCGGCAAATTGTGACCTTGACATGTATTTTCACCTGTAGCGCAAAATGAAATTTCTGGCATTTACTGCTCATACGGGCTGGAAGGTCACATAGAAACAAAATTCTTCAGTTTAGTCAAGTACCAAACTATGTCGCGTTACTTTTTGTTGTTCCTTTAGTAGTACATTAATCAAGGATCAAGTTGTGGGCTTTAAATAAATTCTCTTAAGCATTAAATTGAATTCCCAATCACCGACAATAAACCACTTTTAAATTTCTTCCGTTCCGTGTAAATCATGGTTGACAATGCGTAAAACGTTTACAAAATATTAGAATAACTAAGAATTCAAATAAAGAACGTGTATGTGAACAAGGTTAAGGTTTTTGCGTTAGTCTGACGTGTTAAACCTAGCGAAAATTGAAATGAGACAGCTGTATAAGGGGAGAAGAAAGAAATGGCACTGAACTGCTAAATAAGACACTGTTTAGAACAGATGCTCATGAATCAATACCCGATGCAGATAAATGACAAAAACACACTCTGGAAAATGGCAAATTGTTTTCCATTTAACGCTTTGCATCTTTTTTCCAGTTCACTTCAGTAATTACCTAAGGAGCTCAATCTTACGGTATATTTGTTTAGTGGGTGTTTTGTTTTAGTTTGAATTACTATAAGCATTTGATAAGTATGTTATTCCGTGTATTGTTGTCATCTGAAACGTTCTTCATGTCGCTTACTAATGATGTGAGTGAGTGGATGGGTAGATAGTGAGTGAGTGAGTGAGTGAGTGAGTGAGTGAGTGAGTGAGTGAATGAATGAATGAATGAATGAATGAGTGGTGAGTGAGAGAGTGAATGAGTGGTGAGTATATAAATACGATGATATTCTTAGAAATAAGAAAATCAGGGTGTTTTTGGTTTCTTATTATACATGTAATACAAGAATAGTTGTCCTCCAATATGTTCTTCAGGGTGTTTCAATTGGCACGATGGTCCTTCGTCAACAGGGGCCAAAAGCTTTGGGTAATCTCTTTTACATCAATAATATGAAAAACAAAAACTATATATATCCAAATATAGTTATGACTATTTTCAATCATCCATCACATTTGGAACACAATTATAGTACAGTTTTTGTACAAATATAGTACAAATTTGTGTACTATAAATGTACTTTAATTGTACTTAAATGATGTTCCAAATGTACACCTTAAAAATGTTGTACTATTTTTGTACTCGATTTTTACTAAGGAAGTTACATGTATAACATTTTATTCCGTCGTTTATTATTCTCTCAACATGAAACCATCTAATCAGCATTCATTAACTAGACAATGTAATCTTTGATACACTAAAGGCATCAATAGCATCTTTGCCCTTTAGAGATAGCATCATTTTATCCTTATACCATGTATATTAATGTAAAGTTTTGGTGCATTTTGAAGTATAATGAATGTTATTTCCAATTTGCTTGGATTATATGAAATGTCAAGAAATTTGAACTCAATAATGTATGCCCTCGGAGGTAAATCGAACACCCACACTTTGTCAGGTTTGTAAAAACAAGATGTAAGATTTCAATACTTCATAGAAGTCAAATGGTCTGCGATTTTTGGCTTTTGATTGGGGGTAATTATTAAAAAGGTATGTATACGGATGCGCGGCCAAGAACGGTTTCATTTTTGGCATCCATGCTTTACCAAAGACCCTTCAAACACTTTAAAAATAGTTTACATATCGGTTTCACGTTTAAAACATGACAAATGTTTTGACCAATTTGTACCTTTGGTTTACTTATCGGTCACAAACGTGTGCTTTTAAAGTGCATTTATATAGAAAAGATGTATAAAACAGTCGGTATAACGGTTGTTCAAATAAAAGCGTTTTACAAATGGGTAGCATTTTTTCGCTTACTCGGGCCAACCGAAATCTGCGTACCACCAGATTATGAACATGCATAATTGGTCGAATAAGTTCGTTTTCCTTGGATTGGGCCTTAGGGTGATATTGAAACGGCAATAGTTTGAACTACTACCACTTTAAAAAATAATGTTGATATATAATTATTGACTGCTCTTTTATTCAAGAAATAATTAAATTATTCCAAGCGATGATCCAGAAACAGTAAATCGGCCTTCAGTTAAAGAGGGGAGCATGGCCGAGCGGTTAAAGCACGGGTCTCGTAATACAGAGGTTGTGGGTTCGAGCCCCGGGCTCGACGGTTATCGTCTCCTTGTTTCCTTGGGCAAGAAACTTTACTTGCTCCGTGGTTCGGAACTTCAAGTTAAGCCGTTGGTCCCCTGTACGAATAGACTCCTTCATTGGGTATACATGTACATGCATGTCATGCAAGTACAATGTATATTGATTGATTGATTGACTATTGATCACCTCAGAGGATAAATAGTTTTAACTATTATAGCCCTCGAGATCCATCGATTTGTATAGGGCCTGATGTACTTGATTTCGATCATCGTTTTAGTTGAGTCACTCAGAATGATTTTCAAGTGAACATTAGGACCTAGTGAACATCCCTACAGAAGCACATTCAGGCTACAGTCCCTAAAAACGTCTCGCTCGGCTGAATGCCATGTTTACTGCAAGTTTTTACCTACTTACACCTATCAGAATATCACAATTTTTGGCGTACTTATTGAATAGAGTTTCTTATTTTATACATGAAACTTTACTTGTGATTCATTATCAAGGTCAAAATGACGCCTAAAGACTACTTCGAAAAAATTGACACTTTTTCGCCGAAACCTCATAATTTAATGATGTTCGAACAATTCGACTGGTTTCAAATTTTGACAGATTGTAGGCGTGATACTTCTTATTGAATTACAAACAGTATTTATAATGTTTTGAGTCACAGTATCTCTAGAGAGTGAGAATGATTTTCAAGTGAACATTCCCCCGGAAGCACATTAAAGGATTTTTCAATACGCTTATTCATGCCTTGGAGATTTAAACGCGTTAAAAATGAAACATATATAGTAAGAATATTTTGTATAAAGACCGGTGTTTATCAACATATATAGCACAGATCAACATGTTGTTAATATATTTCAAAAAGTCTGTCTCATCTCTTCACTCTCATTTACAGGAGTGTTGAAACTTAATTTTTCTGTTATGACTCTAATTCGCTCTAGTTGGATATAAACCACATCACCTGTATCAACAACAATTGATAAAATACATGTAGTTGAGTACCCAGGCTACGATGCTTTTGCAATAATTATCACGTAAAGGAATTCTATACACAATAAAATATTCTGTTATTCATTGCTGAAAAACTATACCTATTTATAAATCAGATAGTAAGAAAAGGAAATAACAAAATAAATTCACGCGTATAGAAACAAAATTCTTCAGTTTCACGATAACCATTAATATCGTTCGCACAGGATATCATTTCTCTGAAGATATATCAATATTCAAGTGGATGAATAATAGCGTGTTGTAATAGCTTATTCGTTTTCTTCCAAGTACTTAAAGATATTTTGATTGTGACATATTGCAAGTTTAGCCGTATTTAACATTCATCATTAAATATAATATATTTGATTTGGATATCATTTTTACTTTGCATAAGACAAATTATTAACGCCTGTAAGCTTAAAGACTAATGAAATGAAATATTCCATGAAAATATTTGGTCGTGTACTTAAAAGTGAGTTTACATTGCGACGACATGGCCCTCGACGTAGGGTAACGTATTCCAAAATCACAAAATCCTGGACGACAAGCAACGAGTAAAGATGAAAATTCAAATTTTGTTGACGGATAGTAACGAGTCTCAGCGACACCACGGCAACAAGTGACGAGTGGGTGCTGAAAGAAACGCAGACTTACTAATAAATTAGGAGTTTGGCTTGACGTTGGGTGACGACTTCTCGTCGACGAACAACTGTAAGCAACGTAGTGAGGCGGCAAATACTGACCAAGGCTGGCGTAAAGGAATGAATGCTATCGACTGGTTCACAACAACAGAAACGTGACTTGAAGTTTGTGCGGGTGGTACAATCATTCCTACTCACATCCCTGCAACACACTGTTATTGACAACGATTACCAACGAATTGTGACGACCTCTCAACGAATACAGACTGCTACAAACGGCATGGAAACGTCAAAGAACTGAGGGTTGTGGTAGCCAACGAGATCTCAACGACATCAAATCTCATGTTATGTCATCCCAAAATTTTAAAACTTGTAACGTATTCCAAAATCACAAAATCCTGGACGACAAGCAACGAGTAAAGATGAAAATTCAAATTTTGTTGACGGATAGTAACGAGTCTCAGCGACACCACGGCAACAAGTGACGAGTGGGTGCTGAAAGAAACGCAGACTTACTAATAAATTAGGAGTTTGGCTTGACGTTGGGTGACGACTTCTCGTCGACGAACAACTGTAAGCAACGTAGTGAGGCGGCAAATACTGACCAAGGCTGGCGTAAAGGAATGAATGCTATCGACTGGTTCACAACAACAGAAACGTGACTTGAAGTTTGTGCGGGTGGTACAATCATTCCTACTCACATCCCTGCAACACACTGTTATTGACAACGATTACCAACGAATTGTGACGACCTCTCAACGAATACAGACTGCTACAAACGGCATGGAAACGTCAAAGAACTGAGGGTTGTGGTAGCCAACGAGATCTCAACGACATCAAATCTCATTTTATGTCATCCCAAAATTTTAAAACTTGTAACTGAAAGCGACCGATATTATCGACAACCTGCGTAGGTTAGAGGCGTGTGCTAACGTGAACTGACTTTAACTAACGAGGACCGGCGTAAAATTCAAAACCGCAATTCGCAGGTCTACGTTGCTTGTTGTTACCCCTTATACGTCGCAATGTAAACGCACCTTAAAGGTGCAATTCATAATTCTGATGTGACATAACCTCTCCTCTTTTATAGATAAATAGAAAGAAGAGTCAACATAAATGTATGCTGAAAATTTCACTTGATTCCGACCATTCGTTTTCAAATTATGAGATTTGTCAGTATATCAAAAATTTGTAATTACTGTCGGGGTCCCGACAGTAATTAGAAAATGACACATTTTCTCACATTTCTCAAAAATCCAAACACATTAAAAGAATGGTTTGGGGATCGTAATATATACCAGTCAAGGATTCATCCTAGCTAAAAAAACACCTGAATTTTGATAGAGATGACTTTGAGGATGACCAATGGATCATGCATGAATTGTTCCTTTAATTCTACATGCCCCTCCCTCCTGTTACAGTCCAAGACACAATATAACCCTAAACACGTTGCTTGGTGCGTCTTTGAAATACTTAGATCTATACTATATTTTTTTCAAAGACGTACCAAGCAGGAAAATGTCACTTTGAATGTAATTGCTTTAATATCTTTCGATATAATGAAGTAGCTTGACCATCAGCTAGTCAAAGACAGAGTTAATTCCCGTAAGTATAACGATTTACGAGTTGAGAACTCTTCCCTTGACGGTTGAAATATAGTGACATTTAGAGTGTTTACGACAACCAATTTTGTAACAGTTTCATATAAAAGATTGAGCATTTAACGATAGGCAGTGGACACAAAATGTGAAAATTGAGTATTTGACTATTTTTAAAATTTTCAAATTACACACAATTTCAGCTTTCATTTGTGTTTTATTTGACTTCAATTGGACCGTCCATTCAAATTTACTCAAAGTACTGTTTCTCCTATACAAATGTGTCTATTGCATTGTTTGTATTTTATCGTTTATCAAAGAGGTAATATATTTTAAGAAACTTTGAAAAACATGACAGAAACTTGCAGGTTTCACTTTTTTTTGGTGTAATATTTTCATTTTGTTCATGGTGAAGCTATTTAGCATAATTTTATTCAAAATTTGCCAAAATTAATGTTTATTTTATTTTTGGCGTTTTATGCTGAACGCGTTTTTAGTACTCGCAGGTTTTTTTGGTTTTTTTTTCAGAAACCTTTCAAAAACTGTTTTACATGAAACTTGGTGAGAATCTTTAAATTATGCAGTTCTAAATTATTATGAAGATAAATGTTTTGGAAGGTCCCTTAATTTTTTGTGAGACAGGTTTTTGTATATGAAGAGCTGAATTGCAAAACGGCTTAGAGACCATTTTTTTTTTCAAAAATGAGTTTTTGATAGATTCTAACAGACCTTTAACTTGCGCATCATCCTGGCACAAAAAAATGTTGAAAAAATCTTGCTAAGTGGGCTAAAATTCCGAAAATGTTACTTTTATGCCCAAATATGGACATTGTATGACCATATTTGGGCATTAGAGGACACAATGCCCATATATGGTAACTTTTTTTTATTAAACATGACCTGATGTTGAAATTTGGTATTTGTAAAGTGTATCATAGCCTAATGAAGAATTGAAAAAGACATTTTGCCAAAATTTAGAATATAGGTGGTTCCTAAGTTAAAATTTGATGCGTTTCCCTGCAAAACGGCTTACATCCATTTCCAGCAAAAATCAATAGTCAATTAATAAGAAACTATTTGATGAATTATCTAAATTACACCTTATTTTTAAAGACATATTCGTAAAGAATTACTAAAATCATTATCAGGAATTTTGCAACACATTTTGATGCCCTAGCAGTTTTTTGGCCTTTTCTCAAAAAGTGCAAAATGGATACAAGCCGTTTTGCAAGTCAACTCTTCATATACTGATTTTTTTCCGATTTACGTATTTTTAGGTTACGCGTCCTTGGTACATGCTTTATGATAGATAACTATTTATTTTCAATATTGTTAATAATATTTTAAAATAAATGTGTGACAAGGTTCAAAATCATTTCAAAAAGTATCGAAAAACTGCGTGCAGTGATATCCTTTAAAAATCCAATATGGCCACCGTTACCATGACAACAAATGACGCAGCATATCTCTCTACATTCCAGAGACTTCTTTTTTTAAGTCTAAAAGACTTGTTAAAATGACAAAGCGTTTTTGAGATTTAAAATAATAAGTCCGTCAAAAAGACTTATTTCAATTAAATCCTGTAGATTGAAAAAAGAATCGACAATTGACTAGAAAGCAGTTAATAGAGTGACGAGAGACTTACGTTTTAATCTAAAATACTTACTTTCAAATCCAAAAATGTTTTGTCATTTTAACAAGTCTCCTTAGATTTAAAAACATGTCTCTGGAATTTAGAAAGAAACGTAAAAATGTAATAAAATGAATTGTATGCTTAGAATTCACCATCTCACCAAATATGAAGTTTATTGAATGTGTATTTAAAAAAAAATACCTTTGGGTCCACTGCCTTCCCTTAGATAAAATAAAAATCACCACGCGATAAAAACAGTGCAACAATCATACTCTCCTCACGCGCTCCGTAATGTACCAAGTGCATGCATGTACTACATTTTGCATGTTCAATCCACTACGCGAAGGTTCTTTGTTACTGATTCTGAATGGTAACATATATTGTCAGAAAAATCAAACCTTTTTGGTCAAATCATTTTCGACAGATTCAAGCACAATCTTTAAAAATTGTCTAAACGCAATAACCTTTAAAAAGCGTAGTATATTCAACATATCGTATTTCCCATGACGGTTTACTTATCAATCGAGATAAAATGTCACTTTGAATGCGAAGCTTTATCTTTCAGAGTCCTCCGTGTGAACTATCTAGACATTAAACTTGTCAAAGGCAAAGTTTATTATTTCCGTTCATATAACAAAGGACATTTCCCTTGCGAGCTGAGATTGAGGGACATTTTGTGCTTCTTGCTACCGATTTATTTTATATTTTGTTTGTCTTTTCTCTACTTTTAGTAGGTAAAAGTTACCACTTATTGAAACGGTTACACACAAATTCCTTGAAGGTTACTCTTATGGTCCAAAATCTAACCCTGGTTTTCCTGAGTCTTTATAACGACTTCCTTGGGGAGGGGGGGGGGAGGTTACCACCTCCTGTGATTATTTAATTTTCATAATATATGCTCCTTTTAAATGATAAAAGCTGTATAAAAGAATAACAAGGAGTATAACACCAAATATTATCGAACATAAGTATCTTTTGTGAATGAATGAAGTCCAAGTTTTTGAACGACTGCATTTTTCTGTGTAACCAAGATTGGTGAAGAACGTAATTGAACTGCGCCATAACACACTCTTGATAACAGATCCTTATGGGTCAATACCCGATGCAGATGAATACAAAAACACTCCCAAGGAAAATGGCAAATTGTTTACCATTAAGCGCCTTAAATAATTCTTTCTTTCAAGTTCAACTGAACAATTTCCCAAGGCTAACACAACCTTACGTTGGTTAAATTGTTTTTATTTTTTATTATTATTTGCAGAGCCTCAAAACAAAAGGATGCGTGAAAATACATGTAGTTTTATCATAAAACGAAATGAAATGAAAATTTCGCGGTTTACTTTGTCGTTAATATATTCCAAGCATGTTTTAACTTATGTTGTTGTTTCCTCCTTTTGTTTCATGGGCAATTCTTCTACGGCTTTCATCTTAACGTGGTGTTTCCTCTACTTGCAAACGAACAGGTAAGGCATCAAAATACAAATTTTATATTCGTTAAATAAGCAATAATGCAGGTGCAGTGACGTAGCCAGCATAGGGCAAGGGGGGGGGGGAGGGGGACTACTCCCCTGAAAAAAATTCGAGCGGGAAATCGGGACAGAAAGCGGGAAAATCGGGAAGAAAAATGAGAGAGCAGCTGCAAGGCTGCTAGTCGGGAAACACGGGGAAAAGCAGAAATCGCGTCAAAAGATGTACAAAACCCTTTTTTCCCCTTTTTTCTTTTTTGCTTGTCAGTTTTTTAAAACCAACTTGACTTTATTTTGGGTGTACGAAAATGGATTTGTTGCCGAGAAAACTGGAAATAAATGTGCAAAGGGGGGGGGGGGGGAGGGACGAAATGTCTTTGCCCCCACCCCACCTCACCCCCGGATCAAAACGTCTGGCTACGCCACTGTACAGTGTATATTGTAATATTAATCAATAATCTTATTTTTCCGCATAATATTCATTATTTCAAATTCTTTTCGAATAAGCCATACACGTGCTTTAATAACGGATTGCCGACGGGCTATTGACCGAAGACAACGTAACAATTTTCAATCTCTTGTTCGTTTTTCAACATTCTATTTGTGTATTATTGAACTCATATTTATAACAATGGATAGATTTAACTATAACTATATTTTTCAAAACATATATTGGACAATATACAAATATTAATTACTTATGAGGGATGGTATATTTTTACCATCACACGAATATAAGCAGTTAATATTTATTTTATATACTGTAACTCATCTATAGATTCTAGCAATTTGATAACACATTTAAACTACTGTACCTACCCATTACTCATGTTCCAGAAAGTAATAGGTCCCTACTGTACACAGTAGTTTTGATTTGATATACTATCAAACGGATGAAAGTGATAGTAAAGACTATCAAACGGATGATAGTGATAGTAAAAATGACAAATGGTCACGTGTTACAATCTTACCAATCAAATGACTACAATCTATGGATGAGTTAAATAACATAAATTGTAGAATAAGGTATGGGTCCGATAGACAGATAACTAAGAAGTCATCTCTATTGATGAATTTCTAATTGCATTTTCTTTTTTAAATATTAAAAATCATCTATAAAGTCTTCTAAATCTGAAACAGAAAAAATCATCATTTTATTGAACAATTACCTTAAATATGCAGAAAGGTCTTTTAATCATATACAAAAAAGAAATATTTTAATCCCAGAAAAAATTATAAATGAAACTTTTAACCATGAGACAATTTAATGAGTGGTTATGAGGAGAACAAATAATTTACAATGATTTATCTTTTATCATGGAACTTTTTATATCATCAGAAAAAGAAATCAAAGGAAATTGTCCATTTAGAATAAAATATTTCATAATATGAGAAACATTTTGCCTCATGAGAAAAAAAATAAAGAAGATATTCCGAATAAATGAAAAGTACATTTTGGCCGTTACTCTTGTTTACTCCATATTCTTGTTTAATCCAAGTCCTTAAAATATATCTCTTTATGTGCTATGGATTATAAAGATACAATACGTTTGCTTATCCGTTAATGTATGTCTTTCTTTAAATGAGAACAAGTGTCGAGCTAACAAAGCTTATCTCAATTATAGGCTATAGATTTGCTCCTATCCAACAATTCCATATTCACAACAAATGTAGCTTGTATGGTATTTCAATTAATGTTGAACCAGATTTAATGATTGTCCGCCTAATTCCTTTTTAAAGGTTACATGAAAAGAAAATATAAGTAGCTTCATATACAGTCGTTATAACAAAACAAAGTGGAAAACACCAATGTAAAATTGTAATGAAGCACAAATAGTCAACGATACTCAAAACAACTTTCAAATATAGCGCTTTTTTATGACCTCGAAAAACAATCAATCTGAACTACCCTACTATGATGCTTACATACTTCGATAGCTTTGTCTCGACGTCGCGTCATGCTTTGTTTCATCTGGTGTTTTGATATTGTACATTGAACAGAAAGTACAAAGCGACAACTAGTATGAATGCAAGGTCGGATGACGTCGGTAAGGGTTCAGAGATTTTCGAGATCCACGGATATTAAACAATACATATAATAGTTTACTGGGTGTATATTCCAGGGTCTTATGAAACTCTTCGTACACTAACAAGCGTAATCTCACTCAGCCAGTTCAAAGAGATTGTTTTTGAAGTCGTCAAATACGGGATTGTGTGGCGGTATATTTGAAAGCTTTTATGGACATCGTGCATAATCGGAATTTTATGTTGTTGTTTTTCACTCAGTTTTGTTATAACAAATTTATAAAAACTACTGGATAGTCTCTTTTCATGTAACCTTTAAAGGAATTTTTATTATTAAATTGGCGTGTACGTTCTTTAATATTTCTTTCAACCCCCTGGTTTGCACTAAGTACAGGGGCGTAACTGATAGCAGGCAGGTGGGACAGACTGCCCAACCGGAAGCTTGTCAGCGGGAAATGTTTGCCAAAATACCGGGAAAGGTGAGGGTAAAGAAAGAGCAAATGAGAAAGAAAGAGAAGGGTAAAATAATTAAAAATCTAGCGGGAAAATTGAAAAAAATGGTACCATAACTGGGAAATCAATAAACAATGTCAACCCAAAATTTTTTGGGGTATTTTTTCCTTCTTAAAGGACCATTCTAACCACCTTAGTTTGGGATCAATAAGGATTGCTAAGCTTCAAGATCACGATATCTGTACAAAAATCATCACGTAAAGGAATTTCTACAAAACAAAAACATTATATTTTTCATATCTGAAAAGCTTGCTTTTTATATTTAAATCAGACTGTTAAAAGCAACAAGCAAGACTTCGCAGGTTTAGAAAGAAAAATCCAAAATTGCCAGCAGCCATTAATATCGTATGCAATAGGAAATCACTTCAGAAGATATATCAATATTCAAGTTGATGAATAATTGCACGTTGTGATAGCTTTTTTCTTAGAGTACTTTATAGATGTTTTGATTGTGAAATATTATAAGTAATCGCTGTATTAAGTTAAGTGATAGGTTCAGTCGCATTTTACATTGATCAGTGAATACAATACATTTAATATGGGATATCCCTTGTCATAATCATTGCCTACGGAAGATGATTCGTCTTCAATATATTTCACATGGCACCACTGTAGTAGGAATTGAAATCCCCCTTGTAACCTATTGGGTGTAAATAATGATAAAGAATAAGAGCTAACAGGCAGGCACTTCTGCAACAATATTATTTTCCGATAGTGTGTTCACTTTAATATGCTGAACAAACGGTGACAAAGGTTATGGAATATTGTGTCAATGCCACTCAAATGACTAGCAATTAAGAGTTTGAATCTTTTGTAGATCTAGGATCTTTTAATCTAACATCTTTTATACTATTCAAATACTGTATATGTACATTTCATTAATACAGAGTAATTCAATTTCATGAAAACAATTTTCAATGCAACTTGTAAATGATAGGATGAAACATGTGTGGAAAAAGTTAAAATAATTAGAATACTTGTGTGGAGCATGTTTCAATTTTAGTACAAAATCGGATACTTTCAAAGTATTAAGTCTACGTAACCATGGTAACGTGTTTCTTTAACGTGGTTTGCACTAACCATGTTAACTTGCCAATTATTCTTACGTATAACCAGATAACCATAATTAAATCGAAAAAGATATCCAAGTATTTCCTGAAATTTTATTTTATTGCAGGTTTTTTCCCCGTAACAAACACTATAATTACCCTTTAGTTGATGAATAATCATGAAAACGTTTCATTTATGTCACTTAACACTACTATGTCAAGTCACGAAACCTAAATATGAGGCTGTTTTTGTTACAGATGCATAGTTGGTAATATATTGTGACCCAAATTCAATATGGTGTTACAGGGTTGTTAATACGCCTGTACATGTTGACAATTTTTAATGTAGTCTCTGAAATATGAATATATAATGAATAGCACTATTGCAATAAAAATAAATTATGATCGCTTAAAATGCCTCATTATTTCTGCATTTCTCGTTTAAGTATTGTTTTCAAACATTAAACCAAGAACAAAAATAACAGTAGGATTCTTTTATGACGATGCACTACATATATCTATTTAAGGGTACTGAATCTTACTTGACATTGAAAAGAATGCACCACACCTAAGGTAGCGCTTTACAATGTCGTTCCAAATATTCATAGAAATATTCAGCGGCAAAAACTCATAATACGAAGGCTATGATACTCCCCATCCCAGCTAACTGAAAAAGGGAGGCATCCAGGCTGTAGGTAACGTATAATATGTGTAAATGTCTATGCACAGTACTATACGAAATATAATGGTCATTGGCAAATATGAGAGGTTGATATGATAATTGAATGTGTTAATTGTCAGCTAACATTTAACGAAAGGGAATTTAATCCCCATTTGACATTCCAGGGGAAATGAGTTGTTATAAACACGAATAAACCATCCATAAAAATGGATGCTTAAAAATTACGCCTAAGACCTCAGCCTAAAATTTGCAAACGGCCATCGCATTTCTCACCTGACTTAACAAGTGAGTTTGACATAAATGCACCAATCATCAAAGCTTGATCAGTCGTGAAATAAAACAACCAGTCTGTTACTATTTCTATTTGTGCATTAAGCAATAGCTTTAAGGTTAAGCTCCTGCGGGATACAATTTATCTCTCGCTTACGCCAGATTTACCGTCTTTCTTATCTATGTCGACCGCGGTCGGAAGCCATGATGAATTTTCTCCACTGCTGTCAGTTTAGCATGAGTTTGAGAAGTTCATTTTGATCAATGCCAGCATCCTG
>JXSR01S007144.1:54318-81809 GCA_000969725.1 Ophiothrix spiculata | reverse complement strand
AGTTTAAATTCGATGGCAAATATTTGGTGACGTCACGACCAAATGTTTGGTAGGAAAAATTTTGTTTGGAGGCCGACTATGATTTGGCCCTTATATCTAATATTACATGAAAGCATAATTTAAAACAAATGTGATACAGCCAGGCTGATGCCACATTAAAGTACTAGTCGCGTCAAGAAAACCTTTTCACTTTTACGCGTCTTGTGCGCCGAGGTCAAAGTTCAAATGCATCTCACGCGATATTCGTGAGCTCGCGTGATTTGACAGTTCTGTTGCTGCGTGACTTGATGATCGATTTGATTGGTTTGTTGTTCACGCACGGTGCGATTTGATCCCGCCCAGAATGAAAAGGTTTGTTTCAGATAACTATAATGATCATGTCATGTCTACAGACCCTGGAGTTACACATTCTATATATATTCACTAGACTTCAGTTACAAAAGAAACATTCTAATACACGTGGATAAAAGCGTGACAAAACCTACGGGGATCACTGAACTATGTTTTATTTTCCATGTTTTAAATAAAACATTTCATATCTTTATCAGACGTCATTTAGAAGTGTTTGCGTTTGTATTTTTTGAGAAAATTTCAATAAAATAGCCACTTTTGATACAAAAAAGGCATTTTGGTGTCAAGATTTTTGACATGATTTTCATACAAATGTAGAGATGTACTCACAACACATGGAATACATTGTACTTCTAAATTGCACAAGAATAATATATTTTGGTATTGGAAACTCAAATTAACAATTGGTGTAATTTTTGGTTACCAGCAAATTTGCTTAAATTTCTAAAAAATGGCAAGTCTCTGGAGAAAATAACTACACAAATCAGGAATAAGCAACAACGGTATAATCAAATTGGTGTCTTTATTTGCAGCATTTCAATAGCAAATGTCAATGAACAAAATGGAAAAGCCTGTTTTAACAGAAATCAACGACCACAAGCAATAACCATATTGTTTCAAATAAATACCTAAAATCATCCAAGCAAAACAAACAAACAAAACACACACACCCCCCCCCATTTTCTTACATTATTAAGCTTACCATTCTTGCGAGTTATGGCAAATGCCCCCCTTTTTTGAAAAAGTGCACCGCCCATGGACCATTTATTAAAGATAATAACTTATATAAGGTGTGGGATAAAAATGTTGTTCAGAAAATAATAAACCTGACCAAACCACCTGTGGTACTTCACTCAGCCTCAACACCAATTGTTTAAAAGCTATGAGTGCCCTCAAATTGTCGGCCTCAATCATTCAACCCGATTATCCCAAATTTTTGGATCCTTATTGAATCTAAATTTATTGCGCTTAGAGTTTTTTGTAGATTTTGCGCTATATAAATGCGATATATATTATTATTATCTTCTTGGTCTGTAAAAGTCCAAGTTGTATTTTTAACTAGTTTTTTCTACATTGAATTATACAAACACATTTTTTTTTTCTATTTTGACAAACTTATCCCTCTCATAATTTTGGCTAGTCAAAGATTTTCGTATAGTGTAACCAGGATTTCCATAGTATGGGTTTTGGTATCCTCCCCCTCGTTAAGACAAAGGCTGGACCAGGATTTGAACCTGGGGTCTCCCAGTAATGAAACGATGGCAACTGAGCTATCAGGCGCTATCATGGCTAGATAGCATCAAAACACTAAATAGTTCAATAATAGATGGCCATTCAATTCAAATCAATGCTCTCACCAATTCTCTAGTGAGATATAAGAATTAGAAAAATAATATTATTCTAGCAAAATTGATAGATTTAATCTTGTGCCTTGATTCCATATGCTTCAATTGCGTAACTAACAGACCATTAATTTTTACATGAATAGGTCTCACTTCTGAGGACTTACATACATGAAAATAATTACAAAAAACCCTCTTTGCTCCCACAATTAAAAGAATGTTTATCAAAACTGTCCAAAATTATTACAATACAACTCTGTTATATTTCTTCAAATTGAACAACAAATTTCAAACTGAATTTTAACAAGGCCCTTAGTACTGCAAATGAAATCAAACTACCGTATTGTTCCTATTAATTGCCCACAGGCCGGGGACATTTCATGAAGGTTGGGCGATTAATAGAGACCAATATTCAACATCAAAATTTTCAAAAATTGCCACGTAAGCTTAATAATTAAGGCAACTTACTGGGCTGCCAATAACCTGGAAGTACTGAAAATTTTACATCATTTCTGAGCTCGCGACCTCATTGATTAACTTCTGGTACTGTTTCCCATAACTCGCAATTGCTGGTAAGCTTAATTATGTACGAAAATGCTTCAACATTTTTTGGACGGGCGTTTATTTAATAGAGCACTGGCAATTACATGCGATTAATACGGCATAATCAATTAAAATCGTTATAAAAAGGTACAATATTCAATTAGATTAGACCGATATGATGAACGCGACCAATGTCCTGACAGAGATGTGACTGATATGATGAACGTGAGACATGATTTCTTAGACCTTGACAAAGCAGAAGCAATCCTGTAAAAGCCTTGTTATTATGCATATATGGGAATATAAAGCTTACAAAGCCAGCTACTCAAATCCCATCCTATCAACATTACATCCCCTGGAAAAGATTTTTAATAGAAATACATGAAATTACCAACAGATGACACAATTTTCTGGTTATAAACCCAATTTTCTCTGAAAACGTGTCACCAGTTCCGGCAAACTAGTGGCAAATGGAATATGTACTTACTATAGTAATTTAAATGGTAAATAGTGCTCAAATCCTTTGGTGAATTCAGTAAAACCCACAGGTGAAGTAGGGCAAGAGATTGTAAAACATGGAAGCCCATTTGTATTTTCAAAAATCAAATTTTATTCATTATCAGATTCAAATTTCTATATTGTGAGAATAATCAAGGTAGTTCTTGAACAAACATACTGATTGGTAACACAATTATGTTTTTGAAGCTTAATAAAAAGAAATAATTTTTAATCAAAATAATTTTACGATGTAAGTTTGCTATGAATTGATACGATGAAGAGGTCTTTAAAAGGAAGTCAAATACCTGTATCTAAATGGGAAAAAAAAATGATTGTGACAATCTAATAGAGCGGTTTGATCTTGATTGAAAATCACTATACAAATCCAGATTATTATTATATTATTATTTATTTTTTAAGACCTGGTTGAAATAAAAAAAAATACATAAAAAAATCAAGAAATAAAAGGTTGCTGATCACTGGGATTGAACCCAAGCCGCCCTCGAGACCCCCTTTTCAAGCCTCCTCTTCCGCTCCCCAAGATGCTCTTTTCAAGATTACCCCAGTTCCGAAGATCCCATTTTCAAAGAAAATGATTCAAAAATGTATTTTATCATGTTTTCAAGCTAATTTTGAGCGATTTTAAGCTCAAATAGTCGTATTTTTATGGGAAAAAAGCAGTTCCTGAGACCTAGATTCGGGAAAAAATCAGTTCCATAGACCCTCTTTTTGAACAAAATCCGTTCTGCAAGACCCTGTGTTCGATATCGCGGATCTCACATACCTACCAAATTTTTTTCCGAGTACCCCCCCCGGGATGTGGGTCTCTTCTCTGGCCTTCTGGCCTACTATGATACATAATAGTGTTTGTATTTTGTTGTATACATGTGGCTTTTTATGGAAATTAAGTTTGAATTGAATTATATTATAAAAGACAGGATAAACAAAGATCTTCTTCCCCTTTTCTGTTAAGTTCACTAACAAATAGGTCAACAAAGGTGGTATTTACCAAGCAGGACTGACGCAAATGAATGACAAATGTTTCCATTTGCTTTATCATTATTCTGTTTTTTGTACAAAATGTTCATTTACTTCTTAAACAAATATAAATTACTATTTTGCAAATTGACCAATTTGATTTATTTGAACTATCAATCTTTACTGTATTTTCCTTATAGTCTCTGTAATGGAACATATTAGTTTATCACTTGAAATATGATTTTAATGAGCTATTAATTGAGCTATTCTGTGAAAAATATCTTCATCTTACAAAGGACATAAAGGCCATACAAAAAAGAACTACAGGGTCAAGTTTTCAAGGTGGACCCATTTGCGTCACATTTAGCCAAACTCATCCATACCTGATGTCATCCTGGTAAAAGTTAGTTAGAGTTGATAAATACCTTTCTTTTGATATTCTCAATTTATTTCAAGGACTAATATATTACCTTTAAAAATCATACTTAAATTATGTCATTTCATTTAACTCTTTCACTCCGGCTGGCAAATGTGTGCACGATTGGCCGGAATTTCTACTTTGACGTAATTTTTTCAATTGCGCTAAAAAAACCTACAAGCCATATTGGTCAAAAATTCACCAGCAAGCAACAAAGGGCTATCTAGCGCTACTATTTTTATTAGCAAAGAGAACAACCCTGGCGCTATACATTTATTGTATTCTATCATGAAGTGAGGTGTCTGTGAGCCGCTCTGAGCGGCTTTCTGTTGAATTAGGATGGATGGTGAAAATTTTATTCCGCAGTGAAAGAGTTAATTTTTAAAAAGGTACAACAAAAATTGATGCACAACATATACCTCATCCATACCAACCACATTCATACCTGCTTTCACATTTGGTTAAATTAGCTTATTACCTTTACCTAGTTTTTTGTGCTAATTAATTAATTATTTAGGCCAACACCTATTTGTTTCTGAAAACCATTAAATTACCTCAGAAATCATACCAATATCATAACATTTTATCACATTGAAAAGATATGACAGAAACGTTGATATACAATTTTATTGAACCCTCAACCGTACCAACTTCCACCCCTGGCTTATTAGCTTAAATGAATTCAGACAGAGCCAAAAAGTCGTCTTTAGTCGTATTCGAGTTATATCGAGTTCAAAATTCACTTGTGTGTGAACAGTTCAAGTCGACTTAAGTCGTCTTTCAAAAAGTCGTCTTACATTGAATTATCAACTCGCTAAAAAGCAAGTTAAGTTGCGTTAGTAACTCGATGTAACTCGACTAACGAAGACAACCAATGAATTTTCATGTGTGTGTACACCTGTCGTCGTAAGTCAAGTTGAATTCGTGTTTACTTCTACAGCGCATTGACCTGGAACAAGTAAAGTTCATCTCAATTCGACTTCAAAATCGTAGCGCATGTGTAAACAATCGTAAGTCGAGTTACTTTTCGCTAATCCAATGTCGTGTTTGAAATTAAAAATGGACTCGATGTCAACTTAAGACGACTTTTTAGTGTGTCTGAACGGGGTACTAAATAGCCACTTTATTTATTTGAGTTTTATTCTTAATTTTGTATTGAAGACTCAGAAATTCTCTTTAAAATCATACCAATTTATGACATTTTATGGGATCATTGAAAATATATGACAAAAATGGATCCACCTTGTCCGGGAGCCCACATTAAAAGGCACAATCACAGACAGTTGTAAGTCTTTCCTTATTAATCTGACAAACTAACAAAGTTTGTGCTACTGCTTTGCCCTATGCATTTGCGTGCAAGGCCTATTCGCTGACAAAGTGAAAAACGTCATATCCTGGTTACTGGTTCACGCTTTGTTCACGCTCAGTTGGCTACCCATTGAGTATGTGTTGTGATCATTTTGATCGTGGGTTAAATTGCAATAAGCGTGAACCAGTCACTTGGCAACTATTGATTTTGATGTCACACTTTGTCAGCGAATTTGGACACAACCAGTAGGGTGATGAATAACCAGCTCTGCTCAGATAAATGATGCATGCATGAACACATGTACCATATAGTTGGTAATGTCAATTGTCGTATTTCAAATTTCAATAAAATCAAAAGACACATCAAAACTACACATATCGCAATTTAAATTTTGGAAAATATATGTAAATATTTGTGAAATTTTATTAAGTGGTTATTTCTTTGCAGTAGGTCAAATTTTACCCCTACATTTCGCCTGTAAACCTACAAAAGCAACATAACATATTTTACCCGATGGGTTTATTGGATAAATTTAACAACTCTGGAAGCTGTGAATTGTGTTAGATTTTGATCAAAATGTAGAATTTTTGATGCAAACTCATAAGAAATTCAAAACTGAAAATTGCCAACGTGACTCCTTTCTCTTGGTGGTGTCCCATTTGTGACCGTCCAGCTCAAACTAGCCATAAAGTCGCCCCTGGTCAATTTCACATTTTTACGTATCCGCAAAGTCCACGATAAAATGACAACTCAATGAACTCTACCCAATATCCACAAGTCACATTATGGTCCGTCAAAGTTTGTCATCCGAGCAAAAAGATTTAAATGAGATAAACACAATCAAAAACCGGTAAGACCAAAAAAAATAATTGTTTGATTGCCATAACATAAAAAAATAGGGTAGGTAGATCGGATTTTTTTAAAAATGTGTTTTTTATTTTTTAAGTCTATGTTTCACATACAAGAACACAAAATATACGACACATATATATATAAACATCTTCACTTTTTCTGTAACACATCTTTTATTTGTCATTTTGAATGTCCTGCAAGCCATATCTCGGGGCCCCCATGAATCGATTCCCATCAAATTTGGGATTTGGAGGTTTTTTACCATGCTTCAAAAAAAAAAAAAAAAAAAAGGGTCGGTGGTAAAAATAGGGTCGGTCAGGTTACGCCAATCAAACAATTTTTTTTAGGCCTAAGCTAAGTACTTTTTGTTGATGCCCCTTCTCTAAGATGAGTATTTTTTCATACCTAAGTTTGTTTTTTCGAAATAAAATTTTGCAAGTGTTTGGATAATAGGTGTTTAGAATGCATGAATATTGTGAATCTGAAAAAAAGAGAGATAATTTTCTCCAAATTATGACCTTTGCAGGTATTTTCACCAGCAGCACAAAATGAAGATTGCAAACTGTACTGCTGTTAAGAAATGGAAAGGCACATGTTTGTCCTTACAACATTAAGTCATGCACCATGTATTTGACCCATCAGGTATCTACAACACTTTTGAGGCATTGATTTAATTCATCCTAAGATTTATTTTCTTACTGGGGATGAGCGCTGGTCAAGGACAAGTAGGTGTCATCAAGGTGATCCCACAAATACCTCTCTCCATTGTGAAGTACGTGTGCAGATTTGGACACGCTTCTACAACGTGATACCAACCTTTTGTATCTTTACTCGCATCTTATCATGGTTGTAAGAATTGAATTAATGACCTATTGTTTAAAAGGGGGTTTAGACATAGCCTATTGCTTCTTTTTTCCTGTAAATAACAAAATACATTTAGTTTGTGCATTTGTGCTGCTGTTGTTACTGCTATTTTGACCCAAATGCATTTGGTAGCTGTTAGGATGTAAAACATCTCGGTGCTCATAAACCAAGTAGGCTTTGGCTGCACACATTCTAGCTTACAACAAAATGGTTGTGAAGGTTTCTTAAAATAGGTCCATCTAGATTAATTATTTATTAATTGCCAACGTAATGAGTGTCTTTGGATGATTACCAGCATTGGGGTCTAGTCAATTCTTCTTGATCAATTGATCCACAGGATCTGAATTGACCAGACACCAGTAATAGTTGGTTTTGTCATACTTTTTTTTGTTTTGCAAAAACCAGTTGATTGAAATGAAACCATCTGCCAACTTAGTAATAATGAAAGTCTTAACATAAGTAATTTCCCTAAGCATTTGCTGAGAGCCAAATAAATGTAGTAGGGCCAAAAAATAAATTGTTTGGTTGTCCTCCACAACTTTATTTGAGCAAGTGCGGGCGGGCAGATTTTATTTTTTTAGATTTTTTTTTCAAATGTAAGTCAAAGTTACACAAAATGATGGCCTCTATAAAGATGCAAATAAGTCTACTGTTCCGAAAAATCTTTTTAAACAAGTTTAAAAACAGTATTAACATGGAAAAAAATGAAAACAACAACTTGAAAAATATTTTCAAAAAAACAAAATTCCCAAAAACTTTTTTTGAAATCTGAAAATTAGGCACGGTATACTTTTGTACAGTAAAAACTTTTTTCAAGTTTCGAAAAATAGGGGTGGGCGGTCGAGGACAACCAAACAACTTTTTCTTTGACCTAGTCATAAATACATACATATCTATATAATATTGAATGGCTTTGAGGGTGATACAAGAAAATATTGTACGATTTGAATATGACATATATTGAATATGACAATATTATTTTTATCGAGTACCATATTTTCTCAAATCACCCGAAAATAAGCCATTCAATATTATTATTATTATTATTTATATCAGGCTTTGGAAATAACTATTTGTCATATATTCATTTTTCTACCTTATAAGTATACTGGTCACTGCATTATCGATCAGCTCAGAGCAGTTTAAAATATTCTTGGAAAGGTGTACAATATTTTCTAGAATATTGTATGCATCCTGGAATTTTTATAAAAAATGTACAATACACAATTTTATAGTATTGAACAAAAGCCTGATATAAATAATAATACATTTTATCTTTAAAAAGACATTATATATTCTATATTAAAAAATCTGACTTGACCCCACTTTTTCCACTGCGCCCCTTAAGAATGTTAAAAATGAGCACTGGTATGACGTACAATTGCCAAAAGCACTGGCACTTCCAGAAAGACCATGTCAGACACGGCACTAGCTTATTTTTCTTATCAAAACCATTGCAAAATACAACCTATTTTCTATAACCTTACAAGAGGGCAATGCCCGTTTGATTTGTTCTTCATTTGGCACAGAACACGATGGCTTCGTGACTCAAGTTGGGGACATACCCTGGGAAGAAGGATCTTGTTTTGTTACAAAAATCATGTCATTTTTCTATTTTCAGACCTTTACATATGAGAGGATTTTATGGGTAATTCTGCAATGTCTGTTAAATGGTTTTGCTATACTGGCACATATTCAACATATAATAGAAAGTTGTGTCCGCATAGTCATAATGGCAAAACAATGTCCACAGTTATTTTGTCTATTAAATATCAATTTCATGTCCAAAACTATTTGTTGTAATTTCAAATTTGTCCACCCATTGTTTTTTCCAATATATATTTTGTCTCTTATACTTTTTTTCCAAATATACTCTGTCCAAAGTTATTTTGAGCAATACTAAATTTTTCTTTGTCATATTTTGCGCAAATATGTGAGCCGCCGTATCGAAAGGTACCTTAAGGGTCCAAAAATCAAAATTGATATTTTAGTCTTATCTAAAAGCCGTGATTTTAAGCTTTAAAATGACACCTTGCTTTTAGTTATTGGATGTTTGGTTGTAAAGTTACATCCAAATTGGTAAAAGGCATCGGACTGATTCGGAAAACTATAGTTCTGAGAAAATCGACCTTGGATGTAATTTTTGACTAAGCTCGGTTTTAATGGCCTATCTAGTAATTAACTATGCCGACCTTAAGGTATATATATTGATATGGCTGGTCACATATACACCATGTCCATTCAAAAGCTATTTGGTTCCATTTATATTTTGTCTAACTATATTTCAACTTCTATTATCCAGTGAAATGTGATTAAAACCCCGGCAAAGACAAATGAAAATAAATGCACAAAGAGAGCTCATGTGGTCTAGTGGAATAGCGCTGGACTTTTTATCAGTAGGTCACGAGTTCAACCCCCGCTATGGTGAACAGGTTATGTCCTTAGGCAAGACATTTAATTTTGATTGCTTTGTCGACTCGAGCAACATTGGGGAGCTGTTATGGGAAACATTACAATCTAGTGGCGACTCCTAGTTGAAGCGAAATGATTGTGACGGTGACTTGACGGCAGCGTAATAATAGGCAGCAGCGCTCTGAGAATTTGTTTTCTTATTCCTTTTCTGGTTCAAAAGGAAACCGTGAAAAACTCTTTTTTAGCTAGTTACTGAACAAGTAATTAACCCCACTATAATTATATAATGATGCACTTACTCATTTTTCTTAGAATGCCAACAAGTTTTCTAAATTGGTTGCAGATTTAAAAAAGCTATTAGTTAAGGTTTCTTATTAGCTAAAAATCTGTGAACTTTGATGGAAGTGACCTTGAAACGGTGGTTCAATGGATTGCATCTTTGGCTCTACTTTTTATGAACTATTATGAAAAATATTTAATCAAACAATTTTGATAAATTTCCTGAAGCCTAACTTAAACCTATATAACATGACAAGAATAACAAACATGCAGTCTATAAATAACGTCCAATATACCACAAATAATTATCAAAACAAACATGCATGTCCTGGCAATCCTAGAGACTGCTTTCGTGCGTAATAATTGTTCGTGTTTGGTAGTTTTTAATTTATTAAGATCAAATCAAATCAGGAGCTAAGACTGTCCCGACTGAAGGGTAATCCCCTGGTTGTGAAGGTCCGGGTTCAGAGTCATCAAGGTGTCCTATTAATTGCGAAAAATATTTAATCGTAAAGGTATACGAATAAGATGTAATAACCAATTGGGGATGGTACCATCCTATTGAAGATATCAGCTTCTGCATGATGTTAGATTCTGCGATGGATATCAAATTGCGGGTAATGGAAATTTGCTGATCATACTGGAATTTGTCGGTTTGCAGGAAAATATAAACTATTCAATGAAATGCAATAAAATTATGCGTCTAACGCATCTTGTTAAGTTTGGTAAGGATCTTAATATCCCTAATTTAAGCACCATTACAAAATATAGAATACATCATACTACCTCAACATGTGATACACATTTTCTTGCTTGAGAAACACAAGCCAAAAAACTTCGTTTTTGGCTTGAGGCAATATGTATATTACAGCCTATCACATAATGGTAATTTTTGCATAAAATGAAAAATACTAATTGTACTTGAAAAACCAGAAATTGTTTTTTTCATATTCATGAAAGGAACCTTTTTGAATTAAATTTATGAAAATCTGACTGATCGGATCAGAGAAATTTAACGCTATGCTTGGTTTGTTTACATCGGTTACCATTTGTAAACATATCTTCAAACATCATTTTTGTGTGACTAACAACTTCGGGAAGTGTTTATAATATTTAATAGCTAAATTTAGTATAAATATCTTATTGTCATGTTTGTTGAGTGTTGCAGTTCGTATTTGATAAATATGATCATTTTGGGGGATATTGAGTATGTGCACTTATGCGATAGGTTTGAATGCAGAGCTTGCTTCTGGCAGTGGTACCAATACCACTGCCAGAAATTTTGGGTAAACATTTTCCAAAACATACGAAAATAAATCAAATGGATAACACCTCGCAAAAAACAAAACAAAACAAAACAAACAAAAAAAACCCCCAAAAAACATTAATGAAATTATCAAAACATTTGAACCCCTATTCTATATTGCTCCAAGTTATTTTAGACTGCTTAAACAACAGGTGCCATGTTAATACCACTGATGAATCGGAATGACAGTCACCTGGTATGGAATCTGAGCCACACCTAGACTGTCATAAAGTCATCAAGAATCATCCCAGTCAATCCACCCATCAGGTTATTACTCCACCAGCATGGCAACTGTCAGTCTGGATCAGAGATATATGAATTCATTTTGGCGAGTTTGAATAAAGAGAGTTATGATAAAAGCATGAAGTTATAGCAAGTCTGTATGGCAAGTTTTATTATAATATCAAATGGAGAGTTAAAGGAGCATGGTCCGATTGCTTCAACCTTTTTTCAAACTTTTTTAGATTTGTATGAAAATGTGTCAAATTATGGTAACCATAATTAATTTTATACAGCAACGTATAGGCGGCTCTGAAATACAAAAATTACTCAAAAAAATTAAAACGGTTTGACCGATTCAGCTGAAATTTAAAACTTAGACATCTTTAGTGGTCATCTTTCATATGACATTGAAAACTGAATTTTGACAAATCGGACCAAGCTCCTTTAAGCAAGTTAGATGCATCAACATCATGTTATAAGTTCAACTGACTATCCAGTTGCACACTCCTTTGATCCAATAGTCATTTTTCAAAGTCTTATTTTGGACAACACACATCACCAAAAATTTGGGAAAAATACTCTTGCACAATTTTGTGATTTGCTTGAACCCTGGCCATTGTAGTCAAGGAATTTACTAATTACTTCTTAAAATTGGTGAGCATTTTAGTCTCCTTAATATTGTTTTCAAAATAATACATATGTAATCTAACAAATATATAAAGATGTGTATAAAGTCACATTGCTTTTTTCAGTAATCTGCTTTAAATGCACTTTGTTAGAGATTAACTGTCAAAATGGCTGACAAACTGTAGTGGGTTACAAGTTATATTCTTACATCAAGTAAAGAGTTAAAAAATCAAGCTATCCCAACAAATTTACAGCAAGTAAGTTTTATTCTTATTATGTTAAGTACCGGTGATGACTAGACATCGCTTGATATCTACATACGTCGATGCCGGTGAAGAACGATGCACGTTTGCGTCGTTAGGCATCACGGTTAAATTTATTCCAACTTTTCACTACGATGACACAGCGTTGGTCTGAAAGTAACATTTTCAGTTTGAAAAATATATATTTCAAACTAATAATGTTACTTTAACAAACAAATGTGATGCTTTCGAATGATATGTTGAAAAATCAAACACACATTTGGGTCTTAAAAGTATATGTGTTTTAAGCGATGGTCAGTGACCTTCGATGAACACAACAACAAACCAATGGCATCGACAGCATCTTGAAGATTTGTGCTCTTCGACAATGTTGTTGTGCAATGCCCATCGACAGATTCTGAATCCACATAATAGAGAATTAAAAATAAAATAAGTATGAAAGATTATAAAGAGCCACCAGGGCTTCATGTAAATTTTTAAATTCACTTTTCAAAAATGTCCCATTTTAAAACTCATGATTTGAATGTCTCCAACTGAAACATAGATAGGGAATAGCACAGAAAGATGTTAACTTGAAGACAATTCAGCATTATTCAAACAGAAATATGTGCAGTGGCTGAAGTATTGCTGAAAATCGACACTTTCATAAGTCAAACCAGGAAAGTGTAATAGATTATCTATTACACTTTCCTGGTCAAACCAAACCAAAAGGTGAATATAAACCCAGGACACATACTGACACACAAATCCGATATTCCGATTGTACTGGGTGCACTAAAACTGAATCATCTTGTTAGGCCAAATAAAAAAAAAGTCTGTCTCAGCTTCCCAAGCGCACAGCTTTTAAAAATCCAAATACAGCGCATTTCTTTTTTTTTTAGGTTTTTGAGAGATTTTCAGTTTTTTTTTCATTTTTTTTCTACTACTGGAAAAAAAGTTAAATTAACGGCTGTGAAGCGGCTGCGATAAAAAAAAAAATTGTGGCCGAAAAATGCAATAAAAAAAAATTAGGAGGTATTTCCGCATCCGCGTAGCCCGTTTTTACTAAAAAAAATGCATAGCGCTTAGGGTTTTGACCTTAAGTAAGCTGAGACAGAGTTCTTTTTTTTTTTTGGCCTTATCTTATTTTCCTTAAATTGTCCACAATCAGCAAGCACTAATGCTTTTTAAATGATTAATACAACTTTGAAACAAAAAATTTATTTAGCTTTCCAACCATTTATTTACATGTTGGAAATATATGAAATTAAGTGGAGTCTAGATGGGCACTCCGACCAGTGCAAATACAGGCGGGCATCCTTTACATTTACCATACCTTACAAATAAATACAAATTTGCTACATCAAACAAAATGTGTTATTTTTTTGCATTTTGCATTATTTCTTTAGCTGAAATTCTATGAAATTACCTCACACGGTGATAGGATATCATTTAGTCTTTAATGCGTTGACAATCACCCCACAAGTTGATACGACGTCATTTTAGCTTTAATGCAGTGGAAATTACTGTCCCTCCTTATAGTAAAGTGATAGCTAAGGACATCATTTTAGCATATCTAATGGCATTAGCTGCGATTTCACATGGATATGATGAAGGACGATCGTGGTGATAAGTTCCTAACTATAGATTTTGTTTATTTTTTTGTCAGTTAATAGATTAGAGTCTGAGCTTCGAAATTCAGCATAAAAAATGGACGTCAACGCGCTATGACGTCACATATGATGACATCATTGATGACTTGAAAATCAAGCGTCAGATTACTCGATATTAACTTTTTACCTGTTCAATGTTATAAAACCAAATTTCGACATTTCCTCTGATGAAAATTGTTTTTTAGATTTTAACCCATGTAATTTCATCTCACGCTTTAAAAAAATCAGTGACTTTATATTTTTTTTCTCAATTTGACATCTACATGACATTCACAATTGACCATACAAAAATTTAAAAATTCTAAAAAATCAACATTTTGTAGTAGAGGAAAACACGTTTAAAGTTTTTGAAAATTGAACAGTTAATTTTTAGAAACACTACCCATTTATTTTTGTGTCCCAGGGATATGAAAATTAAAAGCATAAAATATTTGTTTCTTGTATTTAAAATTTTCAATTTTAACCCTTTTGGTCCTGAATTGTCACATAGGGGTATGCAGCCCATACTGAGTTAATATACACTCAATCCAAATTGGAATGCTTGAGCGTTCTCTCATATGCTCCTAAGGAAATGCTGAATCGTTCTATCAAATTGAAAGGGTTAACAAGAATGGTTATGGACATAAATTAGTAGTAGGAAGTACTTTCTAAAGATGCAATAAAATCATCAAGTGTCACAAAAAGTTGAGGTTAACATTGGAGATCGTTGCTAATACCTTTAAGTCTAGACTGCTATTACTGATAAAACTACAAGGAAATTAAAATTGAAATATTCAAAATAATAATAATAAATATAATAATAGTAATAATACAACAGCTTTTATAAAGCGCATTACACCGAAGTCCATTAGCGCATTACAAACAACAAAATACAAAACAAACAATAATATCTAAACATAAAAGTATAAAAAATCAAATACTATTAAACCGATCCAGATAGATCAATCATTACAAAATGCAATGGTAATTAATACAGGGTTAGTACACTTTTTCACTTACAAAATTCAAGGACGTTCAAGGACTTTTCCAAGAACAATTCAAGGACTTTCATCAGCAGGCCAGCAGAATGTGTATCAACAAAATACATTTGTTTTCGCCCATTTTTGGATAAAAATAAATGCATGGTAAATTCTTTAGACATATTTATTTTTAATATTTCTGACATTCAACAATTCAAGGACTTTTTTGATAAAGTCAGTTTTTCAAGGACTTTCAAGGCCTGGAAAATGCAAAATAAAATTTAAGGATTTTTAAGGACCCATACTAACCCTGTAATATGTTTACAAAGAAGACATTTCTTGAGTTTTTGATATGAAAAGGCAAAGTGTTCCAGAGATATACTTTTGTCATCCTGGGTAGCAATTAAGATGGGCATAGCTGCACAGAACTTAGGAGAAAAAGTTTCACCAAACTAGTCAACATAAAAAAACACCCCTTAAAATGATTGCATTTTTTTTTCATATAAATATTCGTTTTTAACCTGAATGGTTTTATTTTCTAATTAAATTGTTTAGCAACCAATACAGCGCATTTTCTATGTTTTATATAAAATAATATATAATGATAACAATTAAAGAAAACAATTCCCTAATTCAACTATTTGAAGTCATACATCTCCAAATTGCAATTTGCCAGTTTGAACACATTTGGTTGAATCACCTCGTAAATTGCAGAGGAAGGTGATTATGACATATTTTTAAATCCCAAAAACTCAAAAAGTGTCGAAAATCCCACCGTTGCCACCATTTTTGGCAAAACATGACTTGGCTATTTTCGGCAATATTTCAAAAAATAAGAAAAAATGTGAAAAATACGTTCCTAGATATATTGCTTTCTAAATTCTAAAATTTTACCAAAACAAATAATATTTCGTTAGCTTTCCTGTACAATTTTGGATTTAATGATCTCTTGGTGTGTAACAGAGCAAAAACCATTTCTGAAAGGGAAGGGTTGACAGGCCCTTAAAGTAGAACAGTAGTAAGTCATGGGCAGAGGAGGGTGGCCGTGGCAACTATTGCATGGTTGCCCGTTCTGATCGTAGATGATACCCGGCTGTGTCATGTCCTTTACCGCCTCTAGTAAGCCATTGGAAACAACGTGGAAAAATACAACTTCCGGGAACGCGCAGGATGGCCGCTAAAATTATATTCCTAATCGGTAAAAAAATATGATAAAATCTATAAAAAGTGGATTTAGAGTAAATTAATACAATTTTGTTTAATTTTGTGACATTACTTTTATAATCTATAAAAAGTGGATTTAGAGTAATACAATTATGTTTAATTTTGTGACATTACTTTTATTATTTATTTGATCAATGTAAAAAATGAGATTCTGTAATATTTTCAATACATAGTTCGTGGCTCTGCCCATTACGATACATATAAAATGTATCCCTAAATTTGCGTTTAGAAATCCCTCAGCCTAAATTAAGTAAATCGTGTCCTATGCCGCCTGCTCATGGGATGTTTTGGCAGACTTGACAGGAAGTTACATGAAATCAATACATTGACTGCAATCATGAATATCAAACTGATATGACTAACCTACTTTAATAATGTAAACATCGAGTCTCATATCACTGAAAATGAAATACCTTAAAGATGTTGATATAGCAACAAGACAAGTGAGTCAAAATTTAACAATTCTTCCCATCAGAATTGGGACATTAGGTCATCACCAAATATTACATTAAGTTTGTATGGGACACATTATGGTATTAATGTGATGGGCAGGGGCGTCGGAAACGTGTGGGCCATGTGGGCTTTGGCCGCACCACTTTTCAGCCAGAAAAAATAAAAAAATAAATAAATTTAATTTTAGTTTAGTTTGATGCGTTTTATTATAGTCCCAGCATAGATAACCACAACACAGCACTGTACACATTCGTTTTTAGTAACGGTTGTCTTCTGGGGCTTAGTTGTTTCCTTATTTTTGAATACTAAAGGGCCACAGGCCGCACCACTTTCACTATGGGCCGCACCACTTTTATTTTCCTTCCGACGCCCCTGGTGATGGGCTACAATTTTAATGTATAAAATTCACTATGATTCTTAGTATGCAAGTACAGGCCATATGGCTTCACAGATACAAACTGAACACACCAAGGAATTTTTATAGGGGAATCGGGATACGCCGCCATCTTGTGTCGCTCATGGAGTTATTGTACTTCCGGATATTCAGAGTTTGGCCCGATATCCAGGCAGATCACGTAAATCTTCACTTGACGCATATACGCGCAAACCGTGTCTGCGTTTCAAGTGGCGTGTATTGCGACTTGCTCTGATCAAAGTACGCAAATTTTCACGCTAATCCGTTGCGAAGACTCTCAAAGTGTGTTACGCGGAGCCATTAAATGCCGGAGGTACAATAACTTACCCTCAATGAGCGACAATCCAAGATGGCTGCCGTCCCATAGGATTTACACAGCAGTGAAATCAAAATGGCGGTGAGCACTGGTTCCCTTTTTCAAATTCCTTGGAACACACACAATTCACACTGATTTTTTACCAAGTACTGGCTATGTAAAGAGGATGGCTTAACACTTATGATGTCTTCATAGGTACAATATTGACCCTTATCTGAGATAAGTGGAAATGGAAATCCTTGAAGATATTGAAGGTTCACCATTTAGTAACCCTTTCTATCAGAACCAGGACTTAAAGGTCATGTGACGCAAAACGGTATATACAAGTTACAGACAGCAAATAATTGAAGACCCACAATTTCTACACACCGGCTATGAAAAAAGTCCTCACTTCACAGATACAATATTGACGTTCACAGAAATCTCATGACATACAAACTGTTGGGCTTTAAAGGGGTTTTGGTCATGGCCTCTTTATCAAATTTACACCAAGGCTATAAAAATTTTAAATAATTCCGTGTCTTAAATCTTTCTGCTTTTTTACCATTTAATGTGATATGTTGTTTTTATCTTACTTTATTTTTTATTAATCTTATCAAAGTTGAGATTTGTCGTGCGATTCTTAAAAATTTCATCAAATTTCTTCATATGTCAGAATATGTACATTATAGTCTCCTGATAGCATAAAATCATTTTAGGATTTAAAAAAAGGTGACTTGATGAAGGAAAATTTTAGCCAAAATCAGTTAAAAATAAAACAAAAAATCCAAAATAAAATCTGAGTTGCGCAACAAACAAGTACACATGCAGGGAACATATATGATAAGACAACATGATTTTTTTCAGCTGAGTTGGATATTATGCTAATGCCTGACCCTTAAAATAGGACCAGTAAACTAAAATCTTTGGTCAACTCAAAAGCAATCCTAAACAAAAAGTTTGCCATCCTAAACAAAAAGTTTTCCCTAACCTAAACTTGGATTGTTCAAATTCAGCAAAATATCATAGCCTTTGCCGAGGTTACATTCAAAATTGCACATTTATGTAAATATAAGATTTAGACCAGTTCACAATTTTTATCAGCTCAAAGTCATGTACGCATTTCCTTGAATTTTGCCGTTTTTATATCATAAATGGTAAACATGACCAGTGTGGTATATACGCCACTGTGAGAAAATTCCTTTTTGTGATTTGTTACTCGAAGATGATTATATCTACCTTTAATACAAATGGCTTGACTATTGGTACTAGATTGACACAGAATAAAACCAACAAAGGTTCAAGTTTGCCATCTGTAGAAATGCAACATGTTTTAATATGGAATCGGCTCATACTAAAGCTTGTTTCATGGTATTTGCAGTGGTGGTCACGTCGCAATGACGTCAACTAGTGCGCAATTTCTTGTTTGTTTTTAAAACTTTGTAGCAAGCACAACCAACTAATATTTTGATTACTGTACCACTTTGGTCACAATGACAAGCACTGATGGATTCAACATCGGTCGCAATGACCCGTGGTGATAATTATGCAAAATTGTGTCGTACTGAATTGTGCTGAAGGTCCAGCCATTATAGAGGTTGAGGCAGAACCTGACATCTTGCTTACGGAGGAATGGAGCCTATTTGAGCCACAGTCTATTTGAGACGGGCTTGTATTGTGATGACTTGTTGTTTACGGAAGGTGACGATTCTGACTAACTTGAAAATTATGGATGTGAAGGCAAACTTACACTGTCACTGTGATGACTTGTCATTGATGGAAGCTGAAGACCTCTGAACGACTACAGACGACTATTATAAATGGCATGTACACTTCAAAGAACTGAGGATTGCAGTGGCCAACGAAATTGGTATGACATCACAACTAAATTTATTATGTCATCACAAAATTTTAAAAACTTGCAACTGCAAGCAGCTGATAGTAACGACAATCTGCGGTGGCTAGCAAATCTGTCAACGTTAACTAACAATGGCTGGCGAACAATTAAAAACTACAAGACCTGTTATCTGTTGCTTGTTTTTACCCCTTAATAGTCACATGTGTGAGACGGGCCTAAAGGTACGTTTACACTGTAAGAACAAGCAACGGAGACCTGCATATTGCAGTTTTGGATTTTCCGCCTGTCATCGTTAGTTAAAGTCAGTAAACGCTAACACAATCTGCTAGGCACGCAGACTGTCGTTACTAACAGTAGGCTTCAATTGTAACTTTTTAGTTGCAAATACATTACCCTTCGTCGTTACCTACGTCACAGTGTCAAAGCATCTTTAGCAAGCTACTATAGAGTGTGTGTGAGGTACAATTGGCATTCAAACAAAGCCTTCATGACAAAAAACAATTCTATTTATGCAAAAAGCACACAAATCTACTTTGTCCGCTTTCAGACTATACAAAAAGAAAACTTTCACTAGGCACACTGGATTTACATGCACAAGCATGATTATCATTGTTACCATCTCTTCCTTTAACTTTAACAGAACCAAATCTCACTTAATCTCACTTTAGAAAATCACAAAATGTCCAGGTACATCACAGATGGGGGTTATAAGCAGGGACAAAATTGACTAGGTGTTGGCTTGCTATAGGTACGCTCACTTTGGAAACGGGAGGTTCCCGGTTTGAATCCTGGTAGAAACAGGTATTTCCCCCCTCCTTTTTTTGAGGGGATAGGCTAGAAATGGAAAAAGTTACGAAATCCAATCAAATTTTAGGTTACCAGCTAAGCTAAGAACAAATTTTTATTATATATTTGTTTGTCTGTGAATGGAAAACACTATCTGGAAGTTGAAAACCCCTCATTTATATGCAAATTTCCCTCCCTTTCCCCCTACTCTTTTATTACGTCTATCTTACATTTAATCACATTTGGCAGGCATAAGGCTGTTCATCACGTTGCTAATCATTACCACTTCATCCATCAAATTATCACAATTTTGATTCAACAAAATAAAAGTTATATTTATAACAGACAAACGTTGTGTAATACTCATCAACAGGTAATTGACATTTGCTCAATGACATCTAGTATCTATTGATTGTCGCAATTTATCCTTTTATGCTATTACAGATAAGGCCAAGTAAAAAATAAAACATGTTTTTCGTCCGGATTTTTGAAAAAAAGGAGGAAGAGGTACTTTTTATTTTTTATTTTTTATTTCAATGCCAATGCAAAATCGCCCATTAACGGCCCATTCTCACCCAACGTATCGATACCAGATGTTTCATTGGAAGGGGAGGCCCTTTTTATTTTTGAGTTTTGGACATACTGGAGGGTTGATTAAAACAAAATATGCTTTAAAATGCTTATTGAACAGAAGCAAATCTATTGCACAGACTAACAACTTTTCAAACACTTTTTACAAATAAGTTATGCATGAAATACAAAAAATAAAAATTGTTTATCAAAATCCTTAAAAAACGATGCGGGAGGGGACGAGAAACATGTTTATTTTTTTACTCGGCCTAATTGGCAATTTTCAGCTGCCACGTTCCTCCTGCCTCACATGTGCTGTGAACGATCCATCTATATTACCATATTGCCATATCATCACTTGTTGTTTCCCAAAAGTAGGTTAACAATTTTGCATAAAACAAATAATATCTATCCAAATCATGTTTGAATAATTCAATTCGACATGAATAATACATTTTTAACTTTAATCAAGACAGAATTTTTTTTCCAAGTTCTTCTTTTCATATACTTCCAAGTTATTTTTCATGTAGTATTTTTGTACATCTTATACAATATCTTACATAAACTCAAAAGAACACCTAATCTCTGTGAATTTTATGCAACTGTCCGACTTATTTTCAAGCGCATATTGACTCCTTTATTCTTCTACATTACCGATAAAGTACATAGGAATTGGCACACCCAATGGCAAAAATACGGCAATAAACAAAATCCTGCTTCAAATTACATGGTCTATTTACCCAATGTCCTTATAGGGAACAATATAGAGTATTTGTCTATAAAACCTAACGACTTCACCCTAGGATGTCACCGGCACCTCGCGTCATCCAAAACCAATTTTGTTTGTCATATCTTTTCATGTTCATTTGTATCAAATCATCTCGTAACTTAGCAAACACGCTCTGATAATTACACATGACGAGATGAGACTCTAGCTCCTTGTCAACATGAATCTGATTCACGTTGTTCTTTATTCAGGCCGTCCCGTTGCAGGTGGGTGTACAGTGAGGCAGAGTGCCTCGTAGTTGACCTATCTATCTATCCCAGGGAAGTGAGGGGGACACTTATCTATCCCGGGGAAGTGAGGGGGACACTTACACACGGATATCATCTTCGAGCATGATCACACCCTAAATCTGGACATCTTCAATGCTAATTTGTAGGAGCATGGTCTGATTGCCTAAACCTTTTTTCATACTTTTTGAGATTTTGGAACCAAAATGTTGCTTATATTTTTCTCATAACCCATGTAAAATTTCACGCCTGAGTTATGTTTTGTTTTGGAGATATAAATGAAAATATGTCTAATTATGGTAACCATAATTCATATTACACAGTAACATATAGGTGGCTCTGAAGTACAAAACTGACCATAAAATCAAAATGATTTGACCAATTCAGCTGAAATTTGAAACTTAGATCTCTTGAGTTGTCGTCTTTCACATCACATTGAAATCTAAATTTTGAAAAATCGGACCAGCTCCTTTAACATGGACATACATTCAAAACGCTACCCTTTTCACTGACCTAACAATACCCAGATGTCTTAAAACAAAAAAGTTGGGGTAATAAATTCCACTTATACTTCTTATTTATCAAATTCAAACAAAAAGTACTAAAAATGTTTCCAAAATATTGGCTAACAAATACATAAATACACTGAATTTCTATGTATTTGAAATTCATAACCCAAATGCTGACTTGTGACTGCACATTCTGCTCACAAATAACCCCATTTTTCAAAAATGTATAAAATTGCTATAATATACATGGTCCATGCAGACCTTGTCGCAGAGTGAAAAAAGTACCCTTTCGCTCCCTTTTTCTGCTTGCGGATGATAACAAGTTTTGCCAGAGTGCCCCCTGGGCTACCTATCTTCTTTCTGCAATGTGCAGATAAAATCAATGTTTGTGGTTTATCATCCGAGTCTGTTTTTTGCTTGTAGTAGCTTTTTAAAAATTTATATTTTATTCAAGTAATGCAAGAACACTTCACTGTATTGCACCGCATATGGTTTTATAAGCTTTTTTTTTTCAATGAGGTTCCTCTTGAATTTGCAAAAAGTAAACCTTTTCAATTCTTTTTACATTTAGTAACCTCCCACTTTTGAAATATATGACGACATCCCAACAAATCCGCTAGGCAGAGCTGAGATCCCCGGGCTTACAATTTGTTCAACTTGTTGATAAATATTACAAAATGTTTGTCTTTGAAGACATAAATTGCAGATTTCCATGCATAAATCTACAAATCTTACAGCATTATTCATCATAGAAAGCATGCAAAATTAATGCGTATTTGCCAGCTTATTTTGTTGGTACCAAGTAGAATATTTCACAAATGTGACTTGTCATATCAATAGGTACCTTAACGCCGGCATTGTATATTACATGTTATAGGACATCAAATGTTAACATAGCTAAAATTGTCAGTGTCACAGATTGAATTTCTCATTTCATCAGAAACATTACCTTTGATATGTATAGACTCATGTCAATTAGGTTCCAACATCCAAAACATTCAAAAAGGTACATAAAATCAGAGATGAAAAAATCCCTCTCTATTCAAATTTTAGATTGTACGCAAACTTTAAAGTCTATCTTCTAAATAAGCCCCCTGAAAATCGTGTCACCTGACAAAGTTGACGCATGGTGATCGTTATGACTGTTCAATTTTCCCCAGTGACATGAACTTGGCGTGACGAATGCAGGAACAAACTATAACATCCAACTGCGTGAATTACAGTGTGTCGCGTATGACAACATGCATTATTGAGTAAAAACCACGAAATGGGGAGCTTATTTCGAAGATTGACTGTAAACACAATTTTCTCAAAACTATCTTTTTTGACTGTAACTTTGCAACCAAACATCAAACAATCAAAAGTTAGGTGTCATTTTAAAGTCTTAGCTGTAAAATGAGATCAAAATATTGATTTTGATTCCAGAACCCTTATGGTACCTTTCGGTATGACGGGTCACAAATGTATCTATTAGCCTACATTACATGGGCTTATCACGCAAGGACGATACCAGGATTGTTTACCAACTTTTCTACGATTTCTAACAAACATAAATATTCTATTATGTGTTTATTTCATTATTTAGTATGTGCATTTCAAATCAACAAATCTCAAATGCTTTTTTTCATACTACACATATTTGATATCCAGGTTCGACCGCTTTAATGCCCGGGCTTTAACCCTTGTCCTCCGGAGCTATTTTTTGTAACACGTCCTCCGAAGAGGGGGATTGTTGCAACCCACCCACCATATTTTGGAACGGACCCCCCCCCTTATGAACTTGGTTTTGCTATTAATAGATAGGTATGATCCTCCTCTATCTAACGATACCAAGATCATCAAAATCGGCAAAGGCATTACGTAATTATGATGTCATAAAGAACTTTCGGATTGGAAAATCAGGCAAAATAGCATTATGGCAAAAATGACCACCAAAATCAAAACGTTGCTATAAAAGTTCTAAATAACGGATTTTCATCAGGGTTTTGCTAAGGGAAATGATGATTCTAACATGTCTTGTAAGTTTGAGTCTTAAAGCATGAATACATTTTTCAAAATGGCGACTTAAAAATTTCTGGGATTTAACCCCCCTAACACCCCAACTTTAATGGCATACCCTAACCCCACCTTAGGTGGTATCCCCCTAGTTTTTTCATCAAAATGACCGCAAAGGATGTAAAAGAGATTACCTATAATGCTTGGGGCCGGTTGCTTTTGCGTTTTTATGAAGCGGGGAAAAAACCTCCCCTCCCCCCTTCGGAGGACAAGGGTTAATTAAATGCACATCTTACTAAAATGTGTAAAATGTTGTGGCCGCTTGTGTTTGTTAAAGTGGGTGGGTGGAAACTCACAGACCGGAAAGATCAAGGAAAACACAGGGAGTGACATGAGCTCCAAAAAATAAATGAAGACACTTGGAATCTGGCACATAAGAAATGGAGAGAACATTTTCTACTTGTATGTACAAAAGTAAAGGGAAAAAAGGCCGGGAATAAAAGAAAGAAAAATAATTTAAAAAAAATCAGCTTAAGAGAGGAACCTACTTATGTCCTATAAATTTCATGTAGAGGGGACGCTCTCTCTCAAAAAAAGAAGAAAGAAAATGAAAGGAAAGAAAAAGAGAAAAGGAAGAAAGGAAAGAAAAAGAGAAAAGGAAAAAAGGAAAGGAATTGTCCAACACTTAGAATCACTGACACAACTTTCACATTCAATGCCATTTGATAATTTAAATGTGAAAAATCTTAATGCTTCGCGCAAATTTAAACATATTATTTCAATCTTCAGTCAAAATTGGCCATTCTTATGAAAATTTCATGATTTTAAAACAATTTTTAGCTCAAATTTGCCTATTTGACAGAATTTTTTAGCGTATTATGCATGCATTACAAAAAATTCAATAATTTTTCTTCCGACCATTTATGCTAAAAAGTTTTTTATTCAAAAAAAATTCCTCTAAAATTTTAACCTACCGCTGCCACTGATCGCATGCACTAAAATTGTTTCACTTTTAACCTTGCTTTCACTGTTTCAGCACATTTTTGTATTTTACATGTACATACAACTTGTGATTGAAAAGTTCTGTTACCATGTCAAACCAAAAATATCAGGTTTAAAAATGCTGTAAAAATGGAAGTCAACTATACAATAAACTTTGACAAACATCTATAAACACATATACTTTAAAATCTCGATATAGTGCACCTCATGTTTTGCTCCTAAACATGTTCCTTACCACAATACCAAGAGGTCTACATCACTAATCAGATGCTAAAATGAAAGTTACATTCGTTATATATCAGAAACAGGCAATCAATTTCATATCTTATAAACCATATAAAAAATATGGGACAAAATGGCAACTGGGAAAAGGTGCACTATATTGAGATTTTAAAGTATACTGTAATAGAAATGAAAAAAAAAAGCTTCTAGAAACCTTATTATTTAAAAAACTTCATCAATCTTGCAAAACACAAGAAAACATAGCAGCATGTATACTGATATTGGACTCTGTCATGATCATGAAATTGAAATAGATAACCTTTTCAGAGTCATTCTTTTTGCAGCATGTAGCTTCCGGGATCCCCTCATTCAGCGTGAGTGTGAAAACATGTTTTCCGTTTAATGGTTCATAGTCAATATTTCCACCTGGTTTCTGGTTAATATAATCTCTTGGGTTCTTACATTGTATGTCATTCTGTTTATGCTTGCTTATGGCATATGACCATCCATGATGAATATAGCTTGCAAAGTAGCTTATGATGATTTGCATTTTTTCTAGTAAGGCTGAAAACATACTCGGCCTCCAAACAAAATTTTCACTACCAAACATTTGGTTGTGACGTCACCAAATATTTGCCATCGAATTTACTATATGAACCGGTAACAAACATTTGGTGCAATGTATATGGCAATTCAATACATGTGCAATCTAGTGCCAAATTTTATTTGGTCTCAACTCGGAGTTGAAGTTATTTTATTTGGAGTCGCTCGTCATTTTGACGTCACAACCAAATGTTTGGTAGCGAAAACTTTGTTTGGAGGCTGACTATGTTTTCACCCTAAAGCTTGCAAAGTAGCTTATGATGATTTGCATTTTAAATCTTGCAAAACACAAGATAAGAAAACATATTTTTCTTTTAATGGTTCATAGTCAATAATTCCACCTGGTTTCTGGTTAGTGTAATCTCTTGGGTTCTAACATTGTTATGTCATTCTGTTTACGCTTGCTTATGGCATATGACCGTCAACGATGAATATAGCTTGCAAAGTAGCTTATGATGAATTGCATTTTAAAGCACTTTGTAAGGCGCTGGGGCACAATAGAGGCCTTGCATGCTTTTATCGATTGATATCAAACAAAGGATTTGGACTGATGACCTTTCCCGTAAATATGGCGTATCGCAGTCCATTCAATAAAATACTGTAATTAACCTACTGATAATGGTGTATTTTTATTGATGGGACAATATGAAATGTTTGATAATAGTCACACTTCTATTGAATGCATTTGAGCAATTCACCATATTTACGGTATTCTATGTCACACGCAGGGCCTCTCGTAGGCCACATCTTTGTGCGGTCGGCCGCAACCTGGCCACAGCCTTGATTTTCCAAGATGGCGACCGTATACCTGTTCATGCACTTCTAAATAATTTCAAAACATGTAATGAATATTATACAATAATATTGAGGTGATAAATCAAGCCTAAGTAGTTTTTGTACATCCTTCCTGTACATTATTTTTTCGTAAAAATGGGCATCCCCTTCAGAGGCACCCTTTACTCAAAATAATGTACGCCCATCCATTATGAGACGATAGATGACAAGCAAAACTATAAATCTTATCTTTTATTCTCTAATTATCATGCCTGCACCCAAGAAGAGGATGCAAGTGGTCATACATAAAAAGTAAAAAAAAAAGGTTACTTAAACAAAAACAAAATAAAAAACAAAACAAAACAAAGCAAAATAAATACCTTCAAAGACTGTATATTAAAGTAGTAAAAACAATTTAACTAATCACGGTCGATCAAAACAAGGAGCACATGTGGCCTAGTGGATAAGGCGCTCGCCTCATAATCCATAGGTTGAGAGTTCAAGCCCCACTTGTGTCAAGGTGTTGTGTCCTTGGGCAAGGCACTTTATCCTCATTGCCCCTTTGCAATGTGTAGCGTGTGCTTCGGGCTGCAGTCTACTTAATTGCAATGTTGTGTGTTTTGGTGCGTTTATTAATTTGTAAATTCTAGCAATTTGACCTGCGGGTCATGATTAGAGTTTGAAAAAAAAAAACTTATAAAAAAAACCCTTTTGCAATGATTCACATCCCTAAAAAATATCTAGGTAAAGACCTGGAGATAAATCCAACATTTCTGGTTTCTATGGAGCTTAAGATTGCTTCATTTTAAAGCACGTACCATAGTTTTGTGTATCCTACATCGCAAGACTTTTTCTCAGAAACCGAGTTTCCGATATACCATACTTCAACTGGCTG
>JXSR01S007144.1:35904-48569 GCA_000969725.1 Ophiothrix spiculata | reverse complement strand
TCATACTAGCAGTGTTTCCTATCTAAAAACAAGAGAGACATCACAACGATACCAATTCTGCTGATGACGCTTGTTGAGGTATCGAAAATGTCCAGGTGAGCAATAAATTTGTGTAGTGTTGAAGTTAAATCAATTTCCATGTTTTCTACCACTACTTAGGAATATCCACTCATATATACTTTACAACCGTTTATTTTACAACTGTATTTGAATTGTGTTTACGAGACTTAACCGTCAAAAATACATGTCTTCAACCGTAAAAATACGATAATATTTTAAAATATAATTCAATCAAAACAATAGCGTAACCAGAGGTGGTGCACGGGGACCCCCATTATTTCGTTTGTCGGTCGGCGAACGCCACTGTCAGAAAATTTGTAGACGTTTACTAAAAGCCACAAATTGTGTCATACAAGACGATGTTGATATTGTTAGAAAAATAGAAGAAAAATACATTTAAAAATCAGATGCATAGTTGTTTCAGGGATGTGAGAGGCCAGTTGACAAAAACGAGGAAAAGCCTCGTAAAGCTGGGGTAAAAGGTCAGAAATGGGCTGAAAATGAATGAAAAAGCTAAAATTTTAGCACATACACATTTTCAAAATCGAGGAAATCGGCTGAAAACTGGAACTCTCACATCCCTGTTTTTTGTAGTAAAAACTGACAAGAAATTAGACAAGAAAATCATAAGAAACATTTTTTTGAATCATAAGAAACCAATTTTTGAAAACTATGTTGAAAAAATTGGTGTACCTTTCTTGGTTTCAAAAATGTGTTGTTGTAAACCCCCCAAAGTGTGCACCACAAATATTGAAAGTCTGGTTACACCACTGACTCAAAATCATATTTTAGGGTCACATATCAATATGATTTCAACAACTCACTGTATCTCTTTATACAGGAGCGTCCCGCTGTTGATTCGTGATGAATCCCAATTGATATTCAAATTAGCGTGTCACACACGGCACGGCGTTTACCGAAGTGCGTTTACGCAGTACACAAAAGTCGGCGCACTGATCATCACGCGTCGGGCACTTATAATACGTGCAAAAGCCCGCTGCTTGGGAAAAATTGATTACGTAAAAGCAGCAAACGTCATTCACAAATTAGTACTTTGCTTCATATATGCTAAATATTTTCATGACGATGAGTATTGAGTAGGCATATCTGTTAAATTAAAAAACAATCAGAATTTATACGTTTTCAGGAAGGTTTTTGTTGTTGAAAGGTATTCAAACACTTCTCAGAGTTGTTCATCGCGAATCAACAACTCTGCATCCAATGCGTCGGCATATTTTCTATCACGCTCGGGTGGCTAAAGCCACCCTCGCGCGATAAAAATACGCAGACGCATGGATGCATCGCTGTTGATTCGTGATGAACAACTCTGTGGCGTGTTTGAATACCTATATCACCTTTGATATAATTACTACTCTCCCTTGGAGGATGCTTCAAACAAAGTGAGTAAAATAATATTAATAAACTAAACTAAAAAGGCTGGAACTTTGTGTTTTCATTTAATCTTTTGGATTAATCATAAAACAATACATGAGAGTTACAAATAAAGTAAGCTTGATAAAAAGACTTCTCTACCGCTCACTGTGACCTTCCAAATACACGCATGCATGCACGAGACAACGTGGGCTAAATCTTAAAATATTTTGAACAAAAAATCACAACTCGTACTCTAATTGGAATAGCATGCTTAAAAATATCGTCATAACAAATTCATTCCACTTTTATGTTTTAAACACTAAGCATCTTTACATGAGTGAATTTTTTTTTAATCATTTATAGTTTCATACACCATTTGTTCAATGAATAAAGAACCAGATAGACTTTATCATTTTTGTAGTTATTTAAATTCAGAATTTTTTTCATGGTGTTAAATTTGCACCACTAAGTTAAATTTTCATTCGGAATAAACATTTGTAAATTAATTTTTTTCTCATGGTGTGAAATGTCTTAGTATCTGTGTCTCCATCAACCTTCAAAAAACAAACACTTATTTTTCAAAATATTTAGAGAAAATTTTCATAAGTTAGCTTGGGAGCTGTCCCTTTACAGGTCCTGGGGAAAGTGGGGGTGGATAGACAAATATGAAGTGCACCGTGCAGTCCCAACACGTGAGCCCTGAATGTCAATTTCACTTGCTTTGATTCAATTATACATAGCGCTGAAATTGACGAGTCATTCTTTATCAATTTTAATGATTGCATTTTGATATAGTTTTCAATAATTTTACTTACATATTTATATCAATTTAAGATATACCATTACAGCTATATTATTCATCTTTTGTTCCCAACAAATGCTTTTTTTTTTGCATCTCTTGATTCTCGATTGAAAATTCACATTTTCAAAAAATACTGAGAAGAAACCTCAACACGTGACTTTGCCAAATGTGCATATTGTTTGTGAAATTTTATACAAAGAAAATATTTGAAAAGACAATTTGGAACCTTAGATGTCCTCCAAAGTATCATATAGCTGTACCTCTGAGTTTACTTTCATTGGCACGCTTTCATAACAAAATAAATGCAAATTTCAACATGTGACTTTCTAAATATTATGAAACATGTTAACGATCCTGTCTTCATCCTTTTTGAAGATTCTTTGAAACTTCCTTTTCTTTGCAAACTTTGAGCTGTACTTTCTTTTGAATGGAAGTTTCAAATGCTGAAGCTTCTATAATGTATAATTTCAAAAGAGTTTGTGATCATAGAAGGATTTATCAAAGACAGCTAGAAAACAAGAAAGATTCCCCTTGTTTCACAAGTTAATACACCTGTATTTATTGTAGTTTCACATGAAAAATAAAACTAAAAAGCACCGCTTTTTCCTTTTTGTCAGAACTCAAACAAGAAACATCTTAATTTTATTTGGGAAAAAACTGTCTTGGAGTCATTTGGCTTAATCCTCTTATATACATTATTTTTGACCAAAAAGCTGTTACACAATTTTTAAAAATAGCATAATGTTATAAAAAATGGTGGATAACCATTAATGAGGTACGGCTATTGTCTGAAATTTTGTATGTGATAACTTAAAACTCATGATAGTTCTTAACACTAGGTGTCTAGACAGTTTACAAAGTGATTTCTGATCAATACAAGACAGACAAAGTCACAGACTTCCTTTGAACTATTTCATAAGGCCAAACCATAGTCGACCGCCAACAAAATTTTTCCTACCAAACATTTGGTCATGACGTCACAAAATATTTGCCATCGAATTTAAAGTATGAACGGGTAGCAAACATTTGGTCCAATGTATATGGCAATTCAATAACATGTGTAATCTAGCGCGAAATTTTATTTGGTCTCAACTTGACGTCACAACCAAATGTTTGGTAGCGAAAATTTTGTTTGGAGGCTGACTATGGTTTCGGCCTTAAGCCAAGACAAAATAACCACTTCAGCTTGTCATGTGAGTGCAAGAAAGTTGTATCAACAATGGCTGCCATATGTGATAATTATTGAACCTCTTGTCACTAGAAACAGAACCTTCAAAATCTATCTACTATATGTCAGTGGCTCTTGAAATGGTTCTTCAGGTGACACCGTCACCTGGAAAACCATTTCAAGAGCCAATGACCCTAGACTCAGATGAGGTTTTAAGTACTTCCCATAATTCCATTCTAAATTTGAAATCAATAGCTCAAAACAGTCCACAGTGAGATTACTTTTCCCTTGACATACACAGCAATATGCATAATTTAAATCTGGCACAGAACATTTATTAGTGAAGCAATGGGTCTATTAAAATTACCTTGAGAAAGGGCATACTTCTAGCTCTATGAATATGTAAACAAATCTCTGGTCGCTTAAAGTTTTCACACCCATAATACACTTTGATTTAGCGTGAAATTTAACATATTTCACATACAAATAAACAGAAGTAGTAATTTGACTTTGGTGAACATTCCATTATTTCATTCACGCTCACTGAGCTGTTACTATGTATTGTGGGAAGATCTTAAATCAACCTCTGCCCTAGACTGGACTTCATACAGTGTGCAATGCAAATTTAGGTAAAATGGCAGCTATTGCAGATTCAACCTTTTTGCACTCACTTGACGAAACAAGACATAGAATAATATAAATACAAGTTCTCAAAACATATCCAGTATACTGACAGTGTTGAGCTATGACGTTTGGAGACCGATTGGTCTGGTCTCTTGATCACATATGATGGCTTCTGTGACATCCAGGTCCAGTGTTGCCAGTTGGTTCCTGGATGATGTGCTCATATGTGATCAAGAGACCAGACCAATTGGTCTCGAAACGTCATAGCTCAACACTGTGTTTATACTGGATATGTTTTGAGAACTTATATTTATATTGTTATACCAACTATCCTGATGAACCTTTTCAAGACTGTTAAGATATAGAATATGTGATCATAAGTACAACTATTTTGCTAAAAATCTACAACAATGAATACAGTTTCCGCAAAGACGACCACGCTTACAAAAAAGTAGGGTCTCAAAAGTGGAGTTGCAACCCTCCTGACCTAACCCAATCCATGTATCCCCTTTGTGTTCACCCCCTTACAGCCTTACTCCCCCCCTCCCCCCGACCAAACCAATCCATGTTCACCTTCTTACAGATTACTTACCTGCAAGACATGTCCCACTTTCTTTGCCGTAGAGACTGTAGGAGACATAAGATTGGCAATGGAAGACACTTTTACTAGGGAACGTAGACGCCTTGTGCTCGTCCCCTGAAAATCAAACAAAAACAAAAATATTGGCAATTAACAATTGGTACAAAAATTGAAACTCTTTATTGTAAATGTGCTTGAATAAATATATGGTCCAAAGAATTAATGCTTGCTGTCTTTCTGTTCTGACTGTAGCAATCAGGCCAAATTCTGAACATATACGGAGGTGCAATAGCTCTTTCCCATGAGTGGCAGCATAATGAAAAATTAGCACCTATTGTTAATATAGTCATATAAAAGGATGCAAATTTATGTCATTAAAAAATATTCAGATGTCTTTGAGTTTTATTATGAAAAAGTATTCCTTTAGCTGTAAAATAGTGCCACAATTCTGGAGATCAGGAATTCTTTAAAAGGTGTGTTTACACTGTGATGACTTGGGGGCAACGACAAGCAATGTAGACCTGAGAATTGCAGTTTTGAATTTTACGCCTGTCATCGTTAGTTAAAGTCGGTTAACGCTCACACACGCAGCTAGCTACGCACACTATAATCGTTACTATCAGTCGTTTTCAGTTACAACTTATTGGTTGCAAATACGTTACCTTACGTCAAAACAAGTCGTTACAGTGTAAACGCACCATTAGTGACCCTATGGTCAATTATCAGTTTCTAGGAGCTGCTACCATTTAGTCATTCACAAAAGACCATGGGCAGTGCGGTAAAGCCAAGAAGCATCGCTTTGGTCTGCAAACTCACTGTTAAACTTCTAAACCAAAGGTCCATGGATTGAAATCCAGTGGCGTGCCCAGGATTTTTTGAGTGGGGGGGCACAACCATCAGTTTCCCCCGAATGACCAATAGCGGCAGAAGGGTAAAATGTGATATTTTTAGATTTTTTTCATATATAGCGCGCGTAGCGCGCGAAAATTTTTTCAATTAACGCAAAACACGGCAAATTTTGACTGAATATTGACAGAATAACAGGAATTTCGCGCGAAGCGCGCAAATTTTTTGCTTTTTCATACTTAAATTATCAAAAACAAAGGGAAATTCAAGGTATTTTCTTCTCTTTCCCTTTGATTTTTTTCTCTCCTCCCCTTTCTTTTCTATCTTTTTTGTGTCAAGATGCCCGAATGGGCCGTTTCCCCCGACTGACTCATCAAACTGGGGGGGCACGTGCCCCCCCGGCCCCCCCTTTGGGCACGCCACTGTTGAAATCTAAGTTATTAGACCGAGATAAGTGAAAGTAGTAATAGTGGAGGTAGATTTTAAATCATGGTGTTTTGAAATGTGTATCTGTGTAGAGAGAAGATAAACCACAGCAGATACAATTGAGGACCAATTTGATTTATTTTTCAAATGTCGACCTCAGACAAATGAAGAATCGCCCTCATGAAAAAATAGAGTAATTCCAAGCTTGTACACTCTTAAAAAGCCTGGATCAAATATGAGCTTACCCTTTTTCCAGATCATTTTTTTGATCCACTTCAAATCAAACACACTATTGTTTGATCCAAAACGGATCAAATTTCACTAGAATCTGGATCAAAAATTTTGATCCAGATTCTAGTTGATCCGGAAAGAAGGTAAGCTCATATTTGATACTGAATCGGATCAATTTGATCCTGGCTTTTTAAGAGTGTAACGCGCAGCTTGTATAAAGGCGTTTTGTTTCAATTATGTGCGCATTTTGTTTCAAATACAAGCTTGTAATAAGCATGATTTGTTTCAATTACGAGTACGTTTTGTTTCAAATTCGAGCACGTAACATTCTCGTAACATGCTCGTAATGCAGGCTCTTAACACGTTGTAACGAAATGATTGCTGTGTTATGAGCTTGTTACAAGCTAAAAAAAATTTCAGAAGGGTAGGCATAAACTTGGTTAAATCTCAGCTGATATTGGCCATAACTATATGTCTGACAAAGACCGATTGGTGGCATTATGATCACAATTTTATGTAATTCCCTTGAAGTCAACAGGAGAATTGCAGTCAACCTTCACTTCATCGTAAGTGAAATCTTTAATTAATTAATCAAATCAACTAAACCGATGAATAATAAATGAATTATGAAAGGGTCTCAGAAAATTAGGAAGAGTTCCACAATATTTCAATGAAATTGGTATGTCACAGGTAAAATCTATCAAAACATTTGCCATGTGAGTTGTTTGTTTACTTTTTTTTCTTTTTCGGCTAGACTATTCAGTCACATGTTACCAGTTGATTTCTCATTTATTTAATTCAATTTATTCACTTCATTCCTTATTCACAATCAACATCAAAGAGCAAAATTACTAAGCGTTTGAAAAAATAAATATTCAGCTAATTCAGACAAGAGAATGGCTTTGTAGAGATATAATTAATTGCAACAATCAGATGTAAATTGTATCAAAAAACGTTTCCATTATTAACATGCAAAATAGTCTTGCTTTTTGAAAGGAATAACTGAAATGGGGAGCTGGTATAGCCACCTTTAATTTAATAGTTGGGGTCGGTTGTTACTTTTTCATGGGCAATAATATATATGGTGCGACGAGTATTCGCTCTTTTAACATTCTCAATAGCTTCCAATGTATTTTCTAATAAAGCAGGTTTGATGATGGGAAATCCATAACTCTTTAATATATTTTGGGTTTTCGTAACTTATAATGATCCCTATTGATCATGTAAAATATATATTGCTCCTTCTCAAATATCCGTTGTAATGTAAATTAAAATAGATATCGAATAATTAGTGACTGCTTGCTGAAAACATATGGCACAATATATATGTCTTAAAGCTCCCTGAGCATTTATAAAAGTCCCCACTTTTATTTGTCCCTTTATATTTTTCCCTAAAAAATATCCATGTCAGGCAACATTACCTGAAAAAGAGTGTAATATCATACATTCTTTTTCACACACAAAAGTATTTTAATATATTATGTACGGTTTTACAGCTTTTAAAAAAGCTGTAAAACCGTACATAATATATTCATGCATACTGTACTTTATTATTACACCACTCTCATTATAAAGTTCATTGAACTCTTCCTCGTAAAAACGGGGCAAGAACAAAAACCTACGAAGCGAGAATACATCTTTAAGTGATTCTTTATTCATGATTCAAATAACAAATAAACACTGTATGCAGAGCAACATTTGAGTGGTGCGATACTGGTACCCTGCCTCTTCACTCAGAAATTGTGAACTAATGAAACAGATATGACATCTGAGAATCAATGTGGAAAATCAGTGAAAAGGGGCACAAAATGAAATATCAATGTGTGGACAATAGAAAGAAATTAACAAAAAAACAACAACAAACAAACAAAACAAAACAAAACATATTCTGCATTAGGCTTTTAAACTCCTAGGATAACTTGACAAATTGTACACCTATAAAGTCAATAAAAATTCCATGTGCCCATCACTTAAGTCCTTTGTGGACACACTGTACCTGTGGGGGATTATCAGTTCCATTCTTGACAATAAGCCCGGGCACCGAAGAATATTGATGTCTGTACCAACTTGACACCTCAGTCGAGAGTAAATGTCTTGCTCAAGAACACTGCATTCACGGCTCAGTGGATTTGAATTTCCAACACTTTAAAAGTGACAATTCTAAAGGTTTACCCTGTTGTCATTGTTCATATGAGCGTTGACTTTGAATTTTCGTATCTAAATTGTGTTCATTCATTGTGAGAATGGGTAGTCTTTTAAATTACGGCCTAGTTTATACCAATATGATATTGTTAGGCCAAATAAAAAAACAAGTTTGTTTCTGGTAACACGCGCGCGTTTCTGTTTAGTTACATATTTCCCGCATATCTTTTTTTTTTTGATATTTCGCATCAAAACAAAAATAATTTAAAAAAAACCCACCAAATTCTGTAAAAAGCTTACTGGAGACTTGCGTAAAAACAAACAAACACCAATTCAGGTACCCGTTGTATTCTCAGCCTATCAATTAGTAGGCAATTAATTGTTCATATGTGAAAGCCAGCGAAATCGGTGAATAAAAATGGCGGAGAGCGGAAGAGTATCGATAATTTGAGCTCTCTATTTGCCGTGTCTATTTGTTGATAATAGTGATAAAGAGAGAGATTTTGAAGGATTTGGACAAGAAGGAAATTGATGCCATGTATGAAGATCATTACGATAGCGTCAGTCAAGATTATTTTTTTTTGACTGGCGAGAACTTACGAGCACTAGTGAGTTTTGTTGAGTCAATGCAATTTTACTGTGTACATGCATTACATGAATACGGATGATTGCATAGCAGCAGTGGTTGTTGGTTGATTGTATTAGATGTATTTTGAACTAAAGTTCTGGAATGTTGAATACGTCTAGTATAATATTCCAATGCCACATGTTGAATTCACATCGATTGAGGACCCAAAAGATAATTTATGGCATTGAATGATATGAGGCCCTGGCCCCTGGACTCTGGAGATACAGGAACATACTCATATTTAGGTAAGATTACATGGATACTCAATACCTATTACAATAACAAAGGCTACAGTTTATATATAAAGCCTTTATGGATATTAATGATATTAATAAATAATATAAAAAACCAAGAGCATTGTTTTAATGTGTTTTTCTTCCTGGGAATCCTGCATTTTTTGTAAAAAAAAAAAAAAAAAAAGGAAAATAGCATATCGCATTGCATTTTCGAAAAGTAAAAAATAAAAAATAAAAAACCGCATATCGCATTTACTTTTTCAAGCATGTTACCAGAAACAAACATGTTTTTTTTGGCCTTATCTTATATCTATTAAACTGATTATAGGTAAAACATAACCCCTCCTAAAAAAATCATATTGTTTAGACTTTCACCAAGGAAACTCAACTTTGTATTTGGTACCAAGTAAGCTAAAGGAAGCTTATCTTCAACTGGGCTCCAAGATGTTTTCAAATTCAGGTTTTGAATGCAGGAAGACCAGAGTACCGGTAGAAAAACCTTGCGGAAGCAAGCATGGACTCCAAACCAAATGCACATAAAGGGCCTGGTCTGGGAATTAAACTCAGGACCTCATTGGAGCAAAGCAAGGGCACAACCATTGACACACACCTAAAACGTTCAATGAAGTGACACAAATATAAAAATCCACTACAATGTAATTGCTTTATCAACCCATGCTTAAATATGGGTAGCTGATATGATATATTATAGCCCATTGAGTGCTAATAAACATATGTCCATAGAGATTGCAAGACACCTAACTGTATTCTAGTGGTGACGAAAAATGTCAGATGCTATATAAAATGTCTTCATTCAACACTAAGCAACTGATGAGTGTGGACACAGAGTCCTCCATGTTCATACGAAACAGAACTGTATTGCATTATGTTGTAGTTTGAATACCTCACTAGTAAACATATAAAATTATTATTATCTATTTTACAGTAGCATATAATACCAGTAAGGCCAAGCATACCTCTCACAAAAACTTGATAAAAATTTAAAGCTTTCAAATTTTCAAAACCAAGACCAAAAAATTCAGCTTGAATTAATACATTTGGTAACACCTTTCATTACTGAACTAATTGTAGTACTGGAAGTTGATGCCATCCAGGTCCCTTCATGGAATTATACATCAGTCCAAAAATTCTTCACATACACAGATAATAAGAGGATACAATTTCGGTGCTTCAATCAAATTTTTATTCACACACCAGTAATGCTACCCATCCCATTCTACTGTTGATATTCAATTCAGTCAAAAGCTCTTGATTTGCCCAGGGTTGTCCGATATTTGAACTGGCAACATTTGATCAAATATTGGAGAAGTCTGTTATTCCCAGGTGCATTTATCAATAAATAAGTACATTTGTAGATTTACATATTTTATCTGATCTGCAGAAAAAAAACTTGTGTAGAAAGACATAGTGTGAACAGATTTCATTAAATGAGTCATTTCTGACAGTAAGGCTAAAGAAAAAACTTTGTCTCAGGTTCCTTTGGTCTAAAACCCCTAGTGGTATGCATTTTTTATAGATGATAAGGCGATGCGATACGCAAACATTTTATTTATTGCATTTCAAGATCCCTTTATTCATCTGTGAACCAAATTTTCTTTTTTTTTTCTCGATGTAAAAATAAATAAATAAAAAAGCAAAGAATCTTTTGAAAACCTAAAGAAATGTGTTCAAATGTTAATTTTTAACCCTATGGACAAGGAATCTGAGACAAAATTCTTTTTTTGGCCTAATCATTCTGGAAATATATTCAACAGACCAATTACTAAAGTTACACAACTACCTGTATCTCCTATGTCAGCCAAGTACCATTATTGAGTTATTGTCAACCCACCGTTAATACAGTAGCGCTCGTGCCCAGCACAGAAGTGCATCATACCGGTCAAATCACCCGATTTGACCTACAACGTACAAGACCTATATTCGACCTATCCTCGAATATGCCTCGGCAGCATGGGACCCACTCACCCATTACCAGAGGAACATTGGCAAGCTAGAACAGGTCCAGCGCAGATGTGCACGGTTTGTCACAGGCAACTACGATCGCCATGCAAGTGTTACATCCATGATAAACGACCTTGAATGGAACAGTCTCCAGAGCAGACTTCAACAAGACCGACTCTCAATGCTCTACAGGATACGCTTCAACCTGGTAGACATGGACTGGACACAGTTTCTAACCACTCTGTCAACAAGTACTAGAGGTCACAAATCCCGCTTCTGGACGCCATTCTGCAGTAGCAAGACGTATCTTTCTTCGTTTTTCCCCCGCACCACAAGGGACCGGGAGAAAGATCCTGCAGACTTTCCCACCCTCGATGCTTTCAAGGCTGCATTGAGGACTGGCCCCAAGTAAACATGCAGTATCCTGATTTTTAACCGCACCCACTGTAAATATTTTTTAACCGCACCCACTGTAAATATATTTGCACTTTTGGACGGATATTGCATTAAGTTACCTTGGACTTGGAGCACGCACCCCACTGTAGTGTGATAATATTCAGTTATTGAAGTCTACACTTATCAAGGAAGAAGAAGAAGAAGATTAAAGCCGGAGTTTGTCTCCCACAGTTCCACTTTCAGGTAGCCCTCCCACCCACATTTTTATTTTAAAGGTGCAATTCATGATTTTGATGTGGCCTCTTTTCTAGCTAAATAAAAAGAAGAGTACAACATAAATATATACTGAAAATTTCACTTGATTCCGACCGTTCGTTTCCAAGTTACAAGCTTTTTAGCATTTTGAAAATCCCCATAGACTACTGTGTTGTAATTACTGTCGGGGCCCCGACAATAATTAGAAAATGACACATTTTCTCTTTTTTTCTCAAAAATGAAAGCTCATATGAAAGAATGGTTTGGGGATCGTAACATATACCACTTGAGGATTCTTATAAGCTAAAAAACTCGAATTTGATAGCAGTGGCCTTGAGGGTGAAAAGTGGATCATGAATTGCCCCTTTAAGCCATATGTCCCGCTTTGAAAAAAATCTACTGCGGTGTCCCACTAGTGTGCAAATTTTGGATGACCAATATTGCACTGAATGTAATTATTACTTGTCAAATTTCAACATGTACTAAAATTCAACATCTTCATCTTGGACTAATAGTTAAATTTCCATTTTATATGATTTATGTGATTCCTAAACAATTTTTCAAATTTGTAAAAGGATATTCAGAGAGATACATGTGGCATAGCAAGCTCTTGACTCTATGGGACCATTGGGTGAAATGTTCTTAAACAAGACATTAACTCTCATGTCCCACTTTTAAGGTGTCTGGTCCATGATAGATCTGCCCAAAGATTTCTAGTAAAAATCAGCATGAATGATATTTTATCGATGTAGAACCAATTTTCAAAATAAAAATTGGGGGTCACCGGACTCGTTTTTGTATGAGAGTCAGTTTAAAAACAGCATTTTTGGAGGTTTTTTTTGGAAAACTTAGTACATGGGTCTATGGGAAATGTGGCAAAAATGACATTATTAAGTGTTGATTCAAAAAATCTGCCCAAGCATTTTGGTTAATTT
>JXSR01S007144.1:19017-35824 GCA_000969725.1 Ophiothrix spiculata | reverse complement strand
CGCGTGGACCAGACACCTTAAGCAAGACATTAACTCTCATGTGCCACTTTTAACCATGGTGTAAAATGGATATAGACATTCAATGCTGGTGATCCTCAAACACAAATATCATAATAGAAAAGTGTGTCCCAATTTATACAGAGGGACACTCCCATCTTAATATAGCAACATATACTTTCCACTCTACCATATGTGATGGCTCATCCTGAAAGGGGAGAGGGCTTAAAATTTACAGATGATATATATCTATGCTTTAAAATGACACCTTACTTGTTGAAATTGATCAAGTCGATCCAATTTTAAAACAGAAAAACTGCTGGAAATTTTTATTACTTTATTTTTTGCTGCCTATTTTCACCAGTTTCTTGAAACGTGTTATTCTCACCAGTTTCTAGAAACGTGTTCTGTCGCTAAGTCACGCTTTTCGGGGTGAGCCATCACATATTCAGATGTTGCATAAAGCAAATGAATATTTATCGAGTGCAGCGGAAGAAGTTTTTCAAGAGGCAAAATTGAAATGTTCAGTTCAAGGAAGCACATTTCATATGTTGCCAAATGAAAATATTTGTACTATTGCATACAAACATTCTTTATTTGTCTTCTGTTACTTGGCAAAGGAACAGTTTTTGAATTTTAATTTTACTGCCATCAAAAACTCAAGATTTTGCACCATTCAATTGCATTAGGTTCGACTTTTGAATGTCATAAGGCCAAACAAAATAAATTGTTTGTTTGCCCCCCAATGGAAAAATTAAAATTTTGGGTCGGTCAGTCGGTTGATCTTTTTTTTTCTTTTCATTTTCTTTTTACTCTTCACATATATTTTAAAGAATGATGTCATTCCATGGATTTTATCATGAATACCAAGCAATACAGAGCTTAATAATAGATTGTGGGTCATTATTTAGAGGAAATATGTATCTTATACTACTAAATGTGACTTTATACTGCTAAATTTGACGTTTTCCATCGAAAATATTGAGTTTTCATATTTTACATGTTTGAAAAAAAAAAATACCCGACCCAAATTTTTGACATTTTAGGGTCGGCCGCGGAAGGCAAACAAACATTTTTTTTGGCCTAATAAACATTAAAAGGCTTGTTCACACTATGACAAATAGTAACCAGTGTAAGGTGGTGATCGTAAAAATTAATGATTGCAAAGCTATGACGAAAAAGAAAAAGCAAGATTGACTGATGGGAGGTAATGATCTTCAGAAGCATCACAACAGTAAAGGATAAATGACTACTGTAAGTACAGAGATTTTCAAAATCCACTAGGAAATCTCAAGAACGTCAATCATGTGGCCATTTGTTCAACCAATCATGTACAAGCTCAATAGTATGCACGATTTTGTCAGCAAAATTTTCTGAAAATTCTCTTCCATTTTAAGTGCAATAAAAGCGAACCCTAAATATAACCAGACCCATACATTAATAGATGCACTAATTCTAAACAACTTTTGGCTGGTGGTACCATACACTCACCGACACAAAGAGTAAAATTTTCATTTGGAATCGGCTGATTAAGCTTAAGATTTCCAAGTCACATCAGGGCGATCACACAAAAAGTGACTCATTAGTGCTAAACCTAATTACAAGTTCGAATTCGTAGCAGTCAATTAACGTGAACAAGGATGTAACATCCTGGCTAGTGAGTTAGTGTTAGTGAGTCACAATTGCCTGAAAGTGTAATATAGGCTTTGATAATTCTTGGAAAGTTGTGTTTTGAAAGGTCTATTGGTGAACCAAATGATCGTGCATTACCCTTCTGAAAAAGTTTGAAGCCAACGCTACAGTTTTATTTCTTGTCATTGAATTTTCGTCACTGGTCATCGCTAGCGCTGATGACAAACGCCCTGCGGGGCAGGTTTTTTCTCACCCCGACACCGTAGTTCCCCGACAATTTTTTTCTCGACCGGACCGACCCGATAAAAATTTAGCTTGCCCCGACCGTCCCCGACCCGAAAGGAATTTTTTAGACCGGACCGACCCAGACCGGTAGTTTTTCATGATTTCCCAGTCAGGATGGATATTTTTCCCCCGACCCCGAGTTACCCCGAATTTTAAGTCATTAAAATGGTGTTTAACAAGGATTACGATTTCACCTAAAACCGATTACGAAAAAAAATGACTCAATTCAAGACAGATGACCTTACTTAGGACCTCACGAAAAACGTTCACATGATTTTATGGCCCGATATTTAACCAATCATAGATCATTCTTAACGGGGAATTTATGTGATTGTTTATAAGAAGCAAATGCTCGTTGACGTCACAAGTCTAAATGTGCTTTTATAAAGTGGTAAAGGAGAAATTATACTCTAAATTCAAAACATCGTGGCAAAATTGTAATTATTATTTATAGACTTGAAGGCGTAGGATCCTATCATATAATGATCCCAAGCGCTCAACCTGAAGCAGTACACTTTTTGATATCAAATTGAAGCCTATAGATTTTTATGATTATAAATCCAAAATTTCACCTCCCAAATTTTAATAGTTCTGTAGGCATAAAACGTTTAAATTAATTGTTTTTGTGTACGGTACTTATGAGTTTTTTCTTATGTATTTAAACAAACAGCCTATTTAAACATAACTGCAGCCATCAGGAGTAATAAGCTGGGCGTATCAGACCTACAACAAGTAATCACTTTCTTTCATTACAAAGTAGGCCTACTCCTAAGTGTTTCACGATATCTGTGTCAGAGACGATCACATTCATGTCAATTTTATGATGGCGCAATCACAACTCAATGAACAGCGTAAGATGTCAGGTGCATGAAATGCAAGACAATAGGCCGAATTCATAAAAGTAGCAATTGCTAGGAAGAAAAAGACATCAAGAAAAAGCAATAGCTAGGCTAGAAAAAGATTTAGCCTTAGCAATTGCTTAAAAACATATTCGCAACCTTCAGCTTGGACTAATACCTTTTTCTTGTCTGGGATCGACCCAGACAAGCAAAAGCTAGGATACAAACAATAGCAAGGCTAGCTTTTGCTTACATGAAGTTAGAAATTGCTTTGTCTACCGCGTGATAGTTTTCAGACACAAATATTACAGCAAGTCACTTCACATTTTCGGTATCAATTTGTCACAGTTTCCGACAAATAGTATGATTTATATCATCTATAGTAACACAGCACTAGTATACTTCAGTATTTTTTCTTACGCAGCACAAATATAGCAGAAACCATGAATGTATACCAGTGATAAGCTCCTCATATAGGATCTTAGTAAAATGTAAGTAATTGCTACATGTTGTAAGCAAAAGGTCAGCTTTTGAAAACAAATGTAAGCAATTACTAACCAGACGAGCAATTGCTTGGTAGGGATTAGAAATAGCATTGCTGCCTTGAGCAACCTATTTTATTACAAGTCAATGCTAGCTTTTAAGAATAGAAATTCAAGTAAAAGCTATAGAAATAGCAATTGCTACTTTTATGAATTCGGCCTAATGACAAATAACAGATCAGCAACTAATGCAAAGTACGAACGATTAACTATGGACGTGAAAGTGTAAGTTAAAAAATGACATTATAGACACAGCGATTAATTGTTGCTCCATTTTATTTTTACCCCGAACGAGCTTTTGCATTTCCCGGACCGAATGTAAACTTTTCCCGACCCCGAGTAAAAATTCCCCGACCCGGTCGACCCCGGTAATATTTTTCCCGGACCGTACCGAACCCGAAAAAAGCTCAAAAAAAATACCCGACCTGGTTTCGGTCTGGTCCGGGAAAATTTGGGGTTTCGGGGTTTTCCCTGCAGGGCCTTACTGATGACTACTAACAAAATTTTGATGATCAACCTCAAACCGACTAAGGTTGACTGTACAATGCCATGGAACATCAAAGAAATTACAATTTCAATCCCAAACAAAATATAATTCAAATCATTGAAAGTCAACAAAATTTTAAATATGCTTAAATTTGATCCAACGAACATTACCATAAATTCTGGTCGTCTGCAGTTACTAATGAATTAGTAGCGACAACAGAGATGTAACACATGAACAATCAAATTTCCTGAAATGCGTAAAAATGCCCTTCAAACAGTGCTGTTTCCTATTATTTTGTACTTGCTTTAATTTCCTGAAAATGCAAATGTTTTGTGTAAATTTCCTGAAAAGTTACATCCCTGGTCAAGTGACATGGACACACCATCATTGGTGGCAAATTTAGACCTGCTATTTGCAGCTTAGCATTGCTCGTCATTTCCCCTATTCGCCACAGTATGAGCCAACCTTAATATTTCACAACTACACCATCTCAAAATTGCACTTTCAACCTTAACATATCACAAGGCTAAAATAAACACTTATTTTACAAATTAAGACTCTGTGTGTACCGACGTAGGCATTTGAATGTGAGAGCCCAGCTAGGCCTTACGGAGTGCAAGTTATCTATTAAGCATTGAGTCTGCGGAAGTAAATTTTAATTAACAAAAGTGATTAAGTTCATCCACCGCCATCTGAATATGACCTGGTTATTAAGTTCACTAACCTGCCGACACTTCACTGCAGACAAAGTGACGCACTTGTCTTCATAGTCTAGTCTAAAAATGGTTTCAGAGTAGCTGTCGTTGCGGCACACAACCAAACATTTGCAATTTTAAGTTGTCGTAATTTAGCACGACACATTTGCATATTGCCGCAATGGTCTGTTGTAAGAGAAGTTGAATTTATTCCAACTCAAAATATCATGTCGTTGCGACCATCACGACATGGTAATCGATATATCTGCTTGTCGTACGGCAAGCAAAATTTTTGAGATTCGACAAGGTAGAGGTTGCGCACTTTAAATTTTTGACGTCACGCTGGTCTTAAGACAACACGACAGGCAACTCTGAAACCAGCTTAAGGCCTCCATATTTCCAGGATACAGAAAATGGTCACAAATCACAGTGCAACACGGAAAATGGAAAATCATGAAATAGTGATAGCAATTTGGAAAATTTTATCAGATTAAATTCCACTTGTAAATAGGATGACACATTGTAAGAACTGGGAAAATGCACACTATATTGGTATTTTTTATAATATGTGTCCCGCCGCGGCAAAAGGATGCAGTTGTCGGCTCGTACATGTTACTTATTGTAGCATATCTGATGTATACAACAAGTATACATATGATATGCTACAATGAGCTACATGTAGGAGACGACAACTGCATCCTCTTGCTGCGGCGGGACACATATAAGGTTGAATATAGACAAAATATGGTTTTTTTTATGCATGACTTTGTGTAACACTGAAAATCCAGAAGTTAGAGTATTTGAAAAACGAAACTTTAGTTATTTAAAATGGATAAAATAGAGGCTTTAGTCTAGTCACGTTCCCTAGAAAAATTTCAAGATGTGGAAAGATGGATGATGCTTCAAACCATCAAACAAGGTGGCTGTTTTCATACTCCCAGTCTCGTTTCAAGATGTGAATTTTAAATTTTTAAAAACTTGTTTCATAGAATGCTGGGCATCATAATGTTGAAAATCTGAAATGCCTTGGTGTTGTTTTAGCATGTTCTGGTTTTATTATACAAAACAAAGTATGGTTAGGGATACAGTAGGACAAATTGAGGGTGTATCTGTGGAAGAGGGGGGATGTGCCCCATCAGAAGATGTTTATATAGTTAGATAAATAAATAACTTGTTTCATGGTTGAGGATCACATAGAAATGATAAAGTGTAATTATCACATGTACCCTATGAAAAATAAAAAAAATGTAAACTAAGAACATTTCTTAACATTTTCCTAATCAAGAAATGTTACATGAAATTGGGTTCTAGGGATTCTTGTGTCTTTCTGGTATAACCCCCCCCCCCCCCATAAATTGACACAAAGTCATTCAGCCTTGAAATTTCTTGATCAAGAATCTTGATCTTTTCTGGTGTTCCAATTTTATGGAAACGCCAGAAAAAGATTAGCTAAAATTTGAACAAAAGGCACATGGACAAATGGCTATTGTTGACAAGATACAGGGGCGTCAGAACCGTGTAGGCCGTGGCCGCACCACTTTTCAACGCAAAAAATAAAAAAAATAAGTTAATTTAATTCAATTTGATGCATTTTATTATGGTCATAGCATCAATAACCATAGTACTTTACACATTTGTTTTTTAGTAAATATTGTCTTGGGGCTTAGTTGCTTCCTTATTTTTGTTAACCAACGGCCCACAGGCCGCACCACTTTTACCATGGGCTGCACCCCTTTTATTTTCCTTCCGCTTCGAAGCCCCTGATAAGATATACAAGTGGTTCATCCACTTTTGCTGAAAATGTGACCTGGTTATGAAGTTCACTGACCTTTCAATAATTTACTGCAGACAAGATGATGCTCTACTCATCCTAGTCTAGCCAGGATCCATAGAAAAAATTCAAGATGTGGGAAGATGAATGAGGCTTCAAACAAGAAGATACCGTGGGTATCCCATCATGCATTGTTTCCTATGGGAAATTTTGTACAGGAAGTGGTCAGGTGAGGTTCATCGACTTTTGCTGAAAATGTGACCTGGTTATGAAGTTCACTGACTTTTCAACAATTTACTGCAGACAAGATGATTCTCTACTCATCTTAGTCTAGCCAGGTTCCATAGAAAAAAAATCCAGATGTGGGAAGATGGAGAAGGCTTCAAACAGGAGAAGATATCGTGGGTATCCCATCAGGCATTGCTTCCTTTGGGAAATTTTGAACAGGAAGTCAGGTGAGTAGTTAGTGATGAAACATGCACAAAATGCAAGATTACGACAATTAACTTTGATTTATGGGCATTTCATCAGCAATAACTCCACATTTTCCTATGTACAGAAGCAATGCATGATGGGATATACATGGTGTCTCCTCTTGCTTCAACTTATTAATTAAGGCTGTTGTTTTCTTTCCCCCAATCTTGTGTCAAGTTGTGTATGTTGTAAAACCATTTTGAAAGATGGCAAACTTGTTTCATGGAATGCTGAGGGTCATAATAATGTTGACAGAGGGAAATGACTTGGACGAGTATTATTTTCGTATGCTATGGTTTTATTGTAAAAATGAAACATGGCTAGGGGTGAAGCAGATAAGGAGGGAGTGTCTGAAGAAGGGATGTGGCCCCTCAGAAGATATGTATGATGTTATCAAAATTTTGAAAAATCATAAACATGTTCCATTGAACAAGTGCATCAAACTTTTTGCAACTGCATTATATAAATCTTTGTAATTAAATGTGACAGAAAATAAAGTTATTAAAATCTTGAAATAAACATACATAAAAGTAACTGCTTTGCGTGATTGAGGGAAGCGGGTAAGCACAGCGGTATTTCCCTCGCTTTGCACCAATGAGTCCCGGGTTCGATTCCTGATCCCGGCGCTGTATGTGCATTTGGTGTTCAGTCCATGCTTGCTTCAATAGTTTTTTCTTTGGGTCCTCCGGTTTTCCTCCTGCACTAAAATTGAATAATTAAAGAAAGATCTAGGACCCCAATGGAAATAAGCTTCATTTGAGGCTTTCTTGGGTTATCCTTGCAGAATTCTTTCTTTCTTTCTTTTGGATGCAATGGAGTGTGTAGTACAAAAGAACACTCTATGTCAGCAATATCAATCTATGAAATGTGACATAAATACATTCGCGCACAATTAAAAACATTCAAAAACCTCCTTTTTATATTAAACGACCTAGAATCATCAAAGATTCATACTAGTATAGGTAACTTATCTATTCAATATGAATAAATCGATGTTTCTTTTAATATTTGATCTTCCATTGCTATAAAAATGGCTGATTTCATGGACAATATACAAACACACAAATCTCATTACTATGTAACTAATCAAATTTTCATAACCTCAGGATACAATATTTAAGGTTGTAAGTTTTAAAACAAATGCACAGAAATGTATATAAACTCAGTTTTTTATGTTCAGACGAAAGTTAGTAATATGCATTACATGCAATATTTTCAAATGCAATGAATGCAATTCCAGAATAGTTACTTTGATAATTATAAAATATAGACTCTGTCAAAAAATTATGAAAATCGGATAAACGCCTTTTGAGATATGACTGAATAAATGTTTTGTGCAGAAATACTTTAGAACGGCAGTATAATCACAGAAAATCTTTATTCCAGTGTCAAGGAATGAGTACGACCTTCCCATACATATCAAATGGGTAATCCTCAAGATTGCCATTTTTCACGTATTCACCCAACCACCTGGAGATTTTCCTAGAATACCAACCCAATTCTCAGTTCTCTAAGATCCACTTGCAACCAATCGCACTGTAATATATAGAGCGATACACTTTGGGCTACATCTTCATCTGACTTCATTATTTTGTAACAGTACACTCGGTAGCATGTTATTTGATGTAGTATAACATCATTAACTCCTGATCTCCCGATTCTACAACAAATACAGGGAATATCGATTTACCATTTCCTTGCTTTCTGCCTTAGGTCACGTAATTCTGACGAAAATGCCGAAACATTAAGACATCAAAATCTTTTCTGACATGAGTGGAAAATGCAATTAATTGTGTCTACTGTTATTATTGTGTTTCACGATTATGATATATAGTTTGAATCGAATCAAACCTAAATTAACAAGAAATCATAAATCACTATAAGGCCTAAAAAAATATTTTTGTTTGCCCTCCGTGACCGACCCTAAAATGTCAATTTTTTTTTCTTCAAACGCCTAAAATATGAAAACTTAATATTTTCAACGGAAAATGTAAAATTTAGCAGTATAAAGTCACATTTAGTAGTAAAAAATGCACAATTCCTCTAAATAATGACCCAGTCTTTGATTAAGCCCTGCATTGCTTGGTATTTGGTGATAAAATCCATGGAATTACATCATTTTAAATATATATGTGAAGAGTAAAAAAAAAAAAAAAAAATAACCAACCGACCGACCCAAAATTTTAATTTTTCCACTGGAGGGCAAACAAAATTTTTTTTTTTTTGCCTAAAGGATAGTGTCAACCTGACATTTTCAAAATGTTCCATGCTTTGAAACTAAGCAGTAACTCTCTATACAGTGTGTCCCAGAATGGAGTTACCACAACACCACATAATTCAAAAACTAAATCACCCCAGACCAGGGCTTTGAAATCAGCGGTAACACGACCGCGCCGTTCCCAGAAAATAATTGAAGTCCCAGAAAAAATTGGTAATCTTATAAAAAAAAATAATATAAAGTCAAATAACAATAATAAAAATCACGAACATTTCTGACGACAGATAATTTTTTTCTGGGAATATTGAATGATGAAATACAAATTTAGGAGCTTCTGTGGCCCCTTTTTCGTGATGCACACAATGTGTGAATTTTTTCATAAATCTCACAGAAAATTCTCATCAGCACAATAAAAGTTCCCAGAAAGGTTTATTTTTTCTATACCATGCCCAGGGTATAGAAAAAAAAAAAAACCTTTCTGGGAACTTTTTATTGTGCTGATGAGAATTTTCTGTGAGATTTATTTAAAAAATGTACTAATCATGCTAAAACTCGCTTATTTTTAACAGTAATTTGACATTCACTCCAAAATTTGGCTCATTTATTTGTATTTCATCATTCAATATTGCCAGAAAAAATCATCTGTCGTCAGACATTCTTGTGACTTTTATTATTATTTTGTGACTTTATATTATTATCATATTATTTTTAAGCTTACAGATTTTTTTCTGGGACTTCAACCTTTTTTCTGGGAACGGCGCGGCTGCGTTACTGTGGATTTCGAAGCCCTGATCATGCCCCAGACATTGTAAGTTGCTGATGATAATGCACATGATGTCTCCACTTGCTTTGGTGCCAATGTATGAATCGTCATCATTCCTTAAAACTAGGATTGTTTTAAAATTTAACAACAAATCAAACCCTATTAAGGGTAAGGTTTTATAATCATGTATTTATAAAAATATATTCTTTTCAAAAAATTTCTCACATATTCTTTTTTTAAAAATTGCAAAATGTACCCCTATTCTTAATTTTTCTGTTTCCTAAACAAGGTCCACACATCACAAGCAGCACTATGAAAAAACACTAGTTTTTACACATTTGTATATTTAAGCATCATATCTGATCTTAAAGGCATTAGCCATGATCTACATGGGTATGAAAACTTATTTGAATAAAAAAAAAAGACCTTAATAGAATAAAAACAAACAAAATCATATCACTTGCTCTATAAGACAATTTTCAGCCAAATTCATTTCTTGGGGTTCTCTCAGCAGTGTTTCTATTTTCCTAAAGTTCGAGATTCCAATGTACGCCTGTTGATTTAAAGTGAACATGAATAATTTTCAAGAATTTAGTCATTTACTTCTAGAAACACTATCACTGAATTTTTCATTCTCTGGAGAGTGGAAAATTTAAGCACAAATAATTGTCTGTTTTAATTTAAATGTTCAAGTCCAACAAGAATGGTTTTGGATATAGTTATTAGCTGGAAATACTTTCTAAAAAATCAGTAGGTGTTGAAGAAAGTTGAACGTCACTTTGGTGATCATGGCTAATGCCTTTTTAATACAGCCCGGGCGCGGCGGTTTTCGTCTCCTTGTTTCCTTGGGCAAGAAACTTTACTCTACTTGCTCTGTGGTTTGGAAATCACGTTAAGCTGTTGGTCCCCTGTACGAATAGACTCCTTCATGGGGTATGCATGTCATGCAAGTACAGTGTAAATCAAATCAAATCAAATTGCCCCCCCCCCCCCCCCCCCCGGCCAAGGAAGCAATTCATTGCCGATACCAATGCCATCATTGATGTATTCAATCTTTTTCGTGATATTATTAAATCTAACTTGTTGCATATTTTGAAAATAATTCATACAGAAAATAATTCTATAACTAGATCAAGACCCAGAAACAAGTTACGAATATTGATATTCTATACTGTCTGGCGAAAGATAAAATTGGAATTGAATGTTTAAAGTGGGCTACACTTTTAATGCAATGACGTATATACTACCAGCTTAAGATATAAATCGCTAAATCTGACAAACAATGGAACCACCGTTTCACGTGTAGCTACATGTGTTCCTTGCTGGTAGTAGATATCATAAAATTGATGTGGTTTTAGACGAGATTTAAAGGCACTACTAGCCAAAATCACAAATTTGAAATTGAACTTTTTTCTTAACTTGTAAATTTGATTGCACAATCACACAATTACATGCCCAATACTTATTCCTGGTCAACTTAAATATTTATAGTTACAAATAAAAGACAAATACCTGGAATTGTAATTAATTTATTGTCGGCGAATCATTAAATTCTTTAGTTAGACTAAGTATTTCCAGAAGAAAAAAAAATCACTGAATTCTCCAAATCAAAAGCTCTTTAAATAACTACTGTAAACGGGAATATTTTCGCGAGCAGAATTTTTCGCAAAACTAGACAATCCCGACCTTTTTGCGTGTCTTATTTTATAGCGTTTTAAAGCTTCATTACATAGACCTGCATATAAAATGAATGTTTTCGCGGGGTGTTATATTTGCGGTTAGATGTTGATTCGCGAAAATAAAACCCTTGTGAAAATAACCCCATTTACAGTAATAGTAATATTTTTTATTTATTTCCAGTAATGGCTATTAATAATTTATTTAAAGAAGTTTCTGCATTTTCATATTCACATGGAATTATGGCTAGTACCCTAAAGGTTAGGTGCTTGACATGATTGTTTTTTGTTTTTGTTCGCCACAGTTTCATTCATCAAAATGAAAATTTTCATATAGCTCATATATTTCTTATAACCCTTGATGGTAAATTTGTATGTATGAAGTATGTTTTCCTTTAAAGATAGTCAAAATAATTGTGATATGAAGTACCTGAAAGTGTATTTACCATGGCTGATATTATGTATTTTTGGACTTATATTGTTTTTACGACATGTTTTGCTTATAGCATTAAAGGGACTAGCCTAGATTCCACCTAGAATTAAAAACTTATGGAAATACTCTAAATATAGCTAAAAAATATAGTAAAATAAAAAAAACTGCAAAAATTTACACACAAATGGCTCAAATTAAGAGAGAACTAATTTGCAATATATCATTCTTTGATGGTGGTGTTACTATCCCGTGTTTCCTAAATCCTAAATGTGTACCTCAGATGGATTTACAAGATAAAAGATCAAACAAAGCTCCTAGATATTATTTAATACATATTAAAAGAGAAACAATTTCATCAAAAATAATTTGTTTGGCCATCACAGGTGTAGAAACAAGATTTTCTTTTTAAGTTTTCAAACTAGAAACACTGTTTTCACACCACTTTTTTTATTGATTAAAGTAAAAAAATATGTAGGTAAAAAATAAGTGGGAAGATTCTAGGCCAGTCCCTTTAACATACTTCAGGCGATTCAAACCAAACTTCAAAATTACAATACATATTTTTGAAAAAAGTAAATTAAAGGAGCATGGTCTAATTTTTAAATTTTAGTATATGAAAAAAACATTGACAAAAGGCTTTATTTCAAATTTCAGTCAATTTGGTCCAACTCTTCTGATTTTGCGAACAATTGGTTATATACTTCACCGTATGAATTTCTTTATTATTATTGTTGTTACTGAAAATAGCCACCTTATTACAAATATCTCTAAAAGGAAATATATGTTTCAGCTATAAAGTTTCACATTGATTTTAAGAATAATTTTTGTTCTCTTTTTAAAAACAATATTGTCAACTTTATTTTCATTTACAACTTTGGTCAGGAGTACACTGATTCAACAAAACAAAAACTTGAAAATTTGCATTCTGTTTAAAAATGGTGATTATAAAACTAATTCATATCAAATTTTCATTTTCATTAAACTCAGGTAAAATTAGGCTAACATGTTTTAGATGGTATTAATGAATATAAATGATGAATTTGAAAATAAAATTTATCACAAAATCTACAAACAAAATTAGAATTTTCTTCTCTTTAACTGGACGGACTACTTTTTTTCAATTTAAACAAGTATGAGTCAGCGAGTCAGGATATACAAGTTCAGAAAATGGCATTCAAAGAAGTCATCGGGGAAGGTTTTACCAGCGTGATTCCTTATACACCGATCGTCTTGTAGGATTTGGAACTAAAACTCGGTCAGTGTGATTCTAGGAAGTGATTTTGACAATAAGCGCTTAGTGTGAACCTGATATGGTAAAATTATTTATCTACCCTGGATTCTTAGATCTACCAAATCAAGCGATTTTAAATTTAAAAAGTGTCTGGTTTTAATTAGCATTTTCATTACAAATATGGAAATTATACCGTTAAGTTCAGGGAATTCAGGGAACTCCAATGAAATTAGTCATATAAATTCTTACAAATTTGGGCAAATCTACTTCCGGTTGATATTTCAGAATATTTTGAGAAACACCATATGCAACTGGTGTAGTAGTAGTTGTAGGTTCTACACTACTAAATGCCTTCCCTATTCTTTTATATGATAAAATGGTCATTTTTGAGGCTGTTTTTCTCATATTTAGAATTCTCAGATGAATAAACGGGCATTATGGGGTGAAAGTACAACAAGTATTCTACAAAAAGTCAAAATTTCAGCATAGTATTACCTGGAAAGTTTTCACTTTTAGAAACGCTGAACATAGTAGTGTCATTACTGCCCTGCTTTCCTAAGTATGAATTGGCAAAAAACTGGGATCAGGCCAATATTCGTTGAATCACTCTACTGGAGTGATTTCTGACTATTTTCCAAATCAAATGTCAGAAAATGAAAGACATTCAAATCTAAAGATGTAATATGAAATCTTCATCTTTTATTACACATCATAGCTCAATTTTAAGCTTTTCAGAGTAGGTTCTCTGGATGCCCCACAAGCAAATAGTTCCCATTTTGGCCATGGCTTGGTTCCCGGTAGTTATTTAGTAGTGCAAAACCTAGTGGCTTATCCAGGAATTTTCAAAAGAGGGGGCGCAATTTCGACAGCACTTCGTTGGTGTTGCTCTGAAAAAATAAGGTGTTAAAGGGTAGAGAACAGTTCGAATATACCTAAAAATCATGTATTTGCTACCGTTCTTGACACAATTATTAATTTTCAAGGAATAAAATCATCAAAAGGTGGCTTCTTGGCACTCAACTTAAATAAGAGGGGGTGCGTGCCGGCTGAACCCCCTCTAAATCCACCACTGATACCTGTAGCACTATCCCCTCACTGCTGCTGCTTAAGATTGGCCACGGGGTTGACTTGCAGTGTCATGACAAATTCCTGATCTCACAGGGTTTAATTTCGTGCATGCTTTCTATCTGCATGTAAAAATGGGCACGTCTTCACAATCCCTGATTTCTAAGGACCTTGATAACAAGCTTTCTAAGGGTGAAAACATAGTCGGCCTCCAAACAAAATTTTCGCTACCGAACATTTGGTTGTGACGTCAAAATGAAGAGTGACTCCAAATAAAACAACTTTTAACACTGAGTTGAGACCAAATAAAATTTCGCGCTAGATTGCACATGTATTGAATTGCGATATACATTGCACCAAATGTTTGTTACCGGTTCATACTTTAAATTCAATGGCAAATATTTGGTGATGTCACAACCAAATGTTTGGTAGTGAAAATTTTGATTGGAGGCCAACTATGTTTTGAGCCTGACTGAAGCCTTGCAGGCTATCACTGGCAATCAACTATTAATCTGAAATTTTACTTAATAGTTCATCAAGTAGGATCAAGTGACTTTCCATGACAATAGAAGCCAAAAAGTCTGTCTTTCATCAATTTGACTTTTTTATAGCATATATCTTTAAAAGGGTTGAAATAAAATTATCTAATGAACATCATTTGTGCCCGTCCAATCAATATAAATCTTATGCTTGATTCAATTTGTGTACAAGATAAACCAAACAAACATTTTGTAAAAATATTAACCAATATCTATTCTATTCTAAAAATATTCTATATCAGTCTTGATATTTGTGCAAAATAAGGTTTGCTGACTTTAAGGATTGTTACTGATGGAGAGTAACAAATATGAGTATCATCTTTAGAGCTAGAGATAACACTTGCTGAAGTATGAAAGTTCAGCCCTCCAAATCGGCAAGAATCTATTCTGTTCAAACTAAACTATTTCTTTCCTCTCAATAAAAATTTGGCTACCTGTCTGAATATTTCTGTCTTTGTATCATTACTTAAATGTCAATATCCTTGCATAACTTGGTATTTATCATATTTACCTCAATGAAAAATAACACAATTTCCAAACCTGAAATGACAGACAAGACAAGACCACACTTCCAATCTATGATCAACTTAATCCTTATCGCTTGTCTTGATTTTGGAGATTGCCTAGGATACAAGTTAGTGGAAATGGTACCTGGAAAAATGCTTCAAAATGTGTGGGATGGACTTATTAACAAAACAAAACAAAGTGCACAATAGCAAAGCAATGTTGAAATATAAACTAAGGCCCAAGTCCCTATGATGATGGATTGCTAAATAGGTGACAACGTGTCTGGTTCAAATCCCTAAGACTATGGCCACCATATTTCGTACAACAGTGTTTTGATGATGATTTTCCCACTTTGTATGAACTTTTAAAACACATTTTATTGGCAAAACTGCACCCGGATCCCATAAGAATTCGTAAACAACGTTTTTGAAAATGACAGCATGCTCTAAACAAATTCGTAACTGATCATACGAACGCCATATTACCAATTGTTATCATTTAATTTAATTCAAGTAAAGATTCAATACTTCATCTAATCCTCAAAACAAATTGTAAGGAAACCTGTTTTTAAAATTCTGACTAGTGAGCTGTTTTAAATTTTCAGACTAGCGAGCATTTAAAAAAATTCTGACTGACGAGCCTAAATTATAATTGGGACTATAATGAGCTGTCAGACTAGCAAACCATCGGACTAGCGACCTATCAAGCTGTCCCCTATCTTTGCTTCCTACTTTTACCGAGTATAAACTAGAAAGTTATAAATTTATTTGGATATGCTTAATGAAAATCAAGTGTAATTTAAATTCATTGAAGGATCAGTTTTGCATCTTTTAAAACTTGAAATATGATCTAATTTTATTTACGCATTACTTTTAGTTTGCACTTCTGGATTTAAGGAGTATAAATTAGAACGTTTTAACATTATTTATTTGGATATGCTGAATGAATGAAAATCATGTGTAATAGAAATTCAATGGCCAATCAATTTTGCATCTATCAAAAATTGAAATGAGCTTTATTTCAAAACAAGCTGAAGTTTACTATAATTTCAATGTTTATCTGTATTTCAAATTAAATTTGTATACTTCACTTACTTCACTCCTAATATAAAGCTGGAGGAGCACGTGCAATTGAGTGGATACAGCGTCCGTTTCGTAAACCACATGTTGGGATCTTGAGCCCGTTCATGTCAACGTGTTGTGTCATTGGGCAAGGCACTTTAACCTTATTGCTATGGGGGGGGGTTGATGTTTGCGTATTTGTTTCAACGTTGCAATATTGGCGCTGATTACGCTATGGCCTACAAAATGCATTTTATTTAAGTGTGATTAATAACGAAAGAGTTCAAGCGATTTTACATGCGGGTCACGATAACAGTTTGAAATAAAAAGCATTAATATTAATATTATCATTATAAATTATTTTCACCATTGCCCTGTAAGGCATTTATACAAACAGTTATGAATTTGTGTATGGCATACAGGCAATTCAATTTTCTATAAACTTCTAAATTAAATAACATAAATAATTGCGTTCAAGTAAGTTCAAACGGTAAGGTGTTCACTTACAATGCAAAAAGGCCTGAGATTAAAATTCCCTTAGCCAAGGTTCAGCATCCCTAGAGGTTGTAGCAGAACCTGAAATGATGCTTGG
>JXSR01S007143.1:8506-23569 GCA_000969725.1 Ophiothrix spiculata | reverse complement strand
AAAATAATAAATATATAGGGTTTCATAAACATGCAATTTCCGTGAGAGAATTGGAGACATATCTTGCATAGGAGATAGAGGATAAATCATTATAAGATATGTAAGGAGACCGCAATTGCAAGTGTTTTTGTGGAAGTTCGATAAAACGATTTGATTTTCCTTGACATGCTTATGTTACGCTTGTGATTAATCAGTGGTGAAATACTTTGGACATATGATCTAATCTTTGGTGTTTTAATGAAATATTCGCATCATGTTGTATTCTCATCCTTATATTCGCATCCTTATGTACATATAATATTCTTCTTTGCATGTAGATAGGAGGCTCTAACCTTTCCAACACCAATGCTGACATAAATGTGATTCCTTGGACTAGATGCGAGGACAATTTCTATATTGCTGTTCCACAACAAACATGTCAGACAGGGTGTGAGCCGGGGGTGTGAGTCTACGCTTGTATAATACAGTTTAATGTAGTTTTTGTACCAAAATACGTGCAAGAAAACTTGCAGGAAATGGTTTAAAATAAGAAATAAGAGCAGCATAACATAAATGATAAAATGATAAAAGAAACGCCTTGTTTTCTGAGACAATGATACATCTTCAGTCTCCTCGGTCAGTGATCTTATTAATTTGTATGCGCCCACGCTGTTCAAACTAACCCAAAGCTCTGGAGTTTTCAATCACTTCAAGGTGTTGAACTAGTATTGCTTTGGTAACCTGTCCGGGTATTCACACGAATTAGACAAAATAGGTTATTATAAATTAATGTAGTGTTACTTTATAATGACCTTAAGAGTTGATAGAGACAGGTTCCGGTCCCTAAGATTATACTGGGCAATGATATTACGTTTTAACTTTAACATTAATTTTGTGATAAATATACCACGGTGATCAGCTCTAGCTTCGGGAAAATTTTGTATTTTGTGTTTAAAATAAATGATATGCATCAATGACAACCAAACACGCCAATGGATTGTCATAAGAAGCACCATGCGTAAAAATCATTCTTATTCTCAATTCTTTATTTTTTTTTTTCAGTTCGTTTTTAACTTAATAGGAGCTTACCAAAATTGTATATGTTTATTGGTATTTAAAATGCAACAAAATTTGCTTTTATTTGCTTCATGGATCCTAATAGTAGACTCCTATCATATAATAATCATATAATACTAGTATATAATGTCACAATTCCTCTTGAATGAAATTCCTCTTGAAAGAGAAATGTCCTTGATCTGCTCACTCAATCGCAACAAATTGTATTAATCTATTATGTACATGCTAACTTTTATCTATGCTGAAAAATGAACAAATTTGATTGAAAAATAAGACAGAAATTATAAATTTTTCAAGGTAACCCATGTTTGTTCCATTCAGAAAAACATCATGAAATTGGACCAGACAAAAAACCACCCACATATTTGATAACTTTATGCCTTACCGATCGAAATGAAACAAACGGCATCTTAAAGTTCAACTCATAAACTATACAATGCACTGTTTATATACTTTCTGACTGTCCATCAATCCTGAGAAAATTACACGCAAAGATTGTAAGGTTTATTTCTGGGAAACCCTGTAGTCGTACGTTGAGCTACGTTGATGTGGGACTGGATTTAAAGGCGCACTAAAATGCACTTTTGTATGTTGTATAAATATGCGTTTGTGTGTCTGTATAAATAAACGTTTGTATGTCTGTATAAATAACAATGTTTGCATTTAGGTATGTTCAACTACAATCAAGGAAAAGGTGTTGGCACGTTTTACTATACATCTTAGTGATTTTTGAAGGTTTACCCAAAATACAATTGCCGCCATGCAGGCCCATGCTATCCAACACTGAAACAGGTTGAGGGGAGCGAATGGTTTATCATCACAGTTTAATTAAATATATTCCAGACTGCTCTATAAACGGTTGAATGGAGTCAAAAATAACTCGTCCATTCCAGCGACGTTTTTCTTGATTGTAGGTAAAAACATAACAGCAAATTATTATGTACATTTTAAAAGATCAAATTCTAATTTCTTGTAATACAAAGCCTACAAACACACCAGAAACAAACATGCATTCTGCAAACTATTAAGAAGTCTTTTCATTTCCCTTTTTAGACATTAATATAGAATATGTATTCTAACGCCTCTACGTATCTTCTTGGAGTGAAAACCCTTTCCATTGTATGTTTTCTTTTTCCCATTTCTGTATGTCTTTTGTTACGTTGAATTCTCGCGCTCAAAAAATAAATAAGGTACTCTCGCCGTTTTTATTACAAGCATACAAGTATACATGTTTCAAATCATGTGATAAAGCATGATGTGTTTGGCTTTATGTTTTTTTAAATTGTGGCTGTCCAGCCCGTATGAGCCGTAAATGCCAGAAACGTCATTTTGCACTACAAAATACCAACAAAGTTTCATTTCAAGAAAATGGTAGGAAATATGAAATAAATTAGCATATAAATAAGACAATCAACAGGAAATATAGGGCTTACTGATCTTTCAACTCGCTTATATCAGTTATACATTTTACTTCCTTTGACGGACCATAACTTGACTTCTGGAAATCGTTTGGAGTTCATTGAGATGTCATTTTAATCCTTAAAACATGGTCTTTGCAAATATTTAGAAAATTGAAAATGACAAGAGGTGGCATTTACGGCTGGTTTGGGATGGACGGTCACAGATATATTTAATATTGTAACGCAACATGACGGCATTCGTAATCGTGAACGGTCCGTGTATATGACCGAAAAGTCGTTTTTCAAGTTTCCGTTTCAGGTCAAAATCAAGAAAAACACTCACAATAACCCCTTTCTTTATGTTCAATGCAAGTGTGAACATCAAAGAAACAAAATCATGGAAAAGTAGGTTTTTCTAAAGATTTGTTTTCTTTGCTACATATTCAAACAAGAAAAAAGAAAAATCCTCACAATGTTCGTTTTTCGTTTTTCTTTTAAGAGTAAGAAAAACGAACAAACAAAATCACGAAAAAGGAAGTTAATCTGAATATTTGTTTTTCTCGCTAAATTTTGAACAAAGATAAAGGAAAAATGCTGAAATTGATCTTTTTTACCTTTTTCTTATGCAAGCATGAAAAACGAAGATATTAATTTACGAAAATGGTTCAATTTTCAAACATTTGTTTTCCTCACTACGTTTTCAAACAAGAACTAAGAAAAATACTCACTATAATCTCTTTTCGTTTTTCTTATGCAATCATGAAAAAAGAAAATACAAAATCTTTGAAAACGAGAGTAGTGCATACATTTGTTTTCCTTGTTACAAATAATAACAACAAACAAGAAATAGGCTGACTGTGATTGTTTTCTGTAGCAGCAAATAGAACACGAAAAACAAACGTAGATGCAACTAGTACAGTATTATCATTTTCGTTTTGCATTTACCCGCCCACTACCCCACGTGACGAATATCTAATCATAATAATATGGCACGCCGTTGCATGACAAAGATGTCGATGTTGAAGATACTAATTTGATACATATACATACTTATCGAGATTGCCGCACCCTGAGATTGTCTGCCGGTTCTGGGCGGTTGGCTATTGTTTATCCCGGTTGAACCACCCGGAACCGGCAGGCAACTGCCGTTTGAGTTTTGAAGCCGCCCCTAAGGGGATGTTGGACACAATTTTAAAAGTTTTATCCCGGGCTTTTAGCGTACTTCTGGCTTACTGTATCTTGCGTTAATTAAACGCGATCTTACACGTGCGTCATTCTTGCCCTCACGCATAAAGCTGAATTCATACTCGTGACGCATTGCGTTTTGAAACGCACGGAGCATGTGTGCATTAAATTTTCAGCTCAAAACTACAATGTACACATGCTCCGTGCGTTTCCAAACGCAATGCGTCACGAGTTTGAATTTAGCTTAAGACCATGTGCGTTATCTCGTCAATCTGCGTTTATGTACAGTGCTTAAAACGCACACTGCTTTAAGTCAAAGTTGTAAAACATGCTGTTTTTGAAATGCCTTGAAAACCAAGTTGGTGACCCCCTTTATTATTTTAGAAATGTGATCAGCACACATGAAAACATCTTATATCAGAACACAAGAAAAATAAATAGAGGAATTCTATCTGTGCTAAGACAAGGATGCACCATTACTAAAGACGCTTAAAATACGGCGGGTTTCTTTAATCATTTATTGCACTTCAAAATACAAACACAACTTGGGGGGGGGGGGGGGAACGTACCCAATTCTAGTAGAAGGCCGCATGTCAGGGTGCACACTAAATTGAAAGCACTGTGAAAATGTAAGTTTTGCTGAAATGAGTTACCAACAGACTTTGTTTAACACAATACATTAGGGTGCATACCAAAGAGAAAACATGTCAGTGTAGGCCCTAAATGTAACAAAATGTACACAACGCAAATATAAATGTCATTGCGCTGTAAACATTTTACACGATATTGCACCGATCTGTATTGATGGGTTTAAAGATATTGTGTACACTAAGGTAGGACAATCCAAGTAAAAAAAAATGAACAGGTCAGAGTCAAGGTAGATTGGATAGATTGGATCTGAAAGAAATTATTATCCATAATAAATAACGTAAAATAGAGCTAAGGAGATATAAAGCATATATCCAGTCAACCGCTATTATGATTGAAATGATGTCTATAGAATATGTATGTCTCTGTCAATTTGGCCCTTGGGCCATGAAAAGAGAACTTTTTAATAAAATCTAAAATCTGAAATCAGCTATATGCCAACAAATGATGTAAATCTAGAATTAATTATGCGTCCAATATGTGACGTTAAAATGCGCTGGTTTTGTCTCATGTGTCGTGTCATAACAACGATCTGTCAATCACCAGCAATTTTGCGAAAGAAGAGGCTAACAGGTCGATCAATGAAAACAAGGTACAGGGTAATAGTCGCAACTACGTTCGTTTTTCGTGTTTCATTTTGCCGATTTCCGATGTGTTCCAGTACCAAACGATCAGTTGTTCAAAAATGTCATACGGAAATCAAATGTTTGAATGAATCTCGTTTTCCATGATACTGTTTGTTTGTTTTTCGTACTTGCATAAGAAACAGGAAAACGATAATTGTTAGCATTTTTCTTTTTTCTTGTTTAAAAATGTAGCAAGGTAAAGAAAGGCTTAAATATTGATCTTTTTCGTAAATTCGTATGTTCGTTTTTCAAGCTTGCATAAGAAAAACGAAAAAAGATAATTTTTTGCATTTTTCTTTTATCCTTGCTTCAAAATATAGCAAAGAAAACGGGTATTTAGATTTACATCGTTTTTTCGTGATTTTGTGTTTTCGTTTTTCTTACTTCCATAAGAGAAACGAAACACAAACATTGTAATGATATTTCTTTTTTCTTGTTTGAATATGTAGCAAGGAAAATAAATCTTTAGAAAAACCTACTTTTCTATGATTTTGTTTCGTTGATTGCACACTAGCATTGAACATAAAGAAAAGGGTTATTGTGAGTGTTTTTCTTGTTTTTGACCTGAAACGGAAACATGAAAAACGATTTTTCGGTCATATACACGGACCGTGAACGACATTAATATACCCAAGACGTAGAAATGTTGAATTACAATCAGTTGCATTACCGGAGAAAACTCAGTAAATGTAAACAATCTCTGTTCTCAATATAATTATGAACATGCCCAGGATTAATATGTTCTCATCGTGGTTGAACATCTGATACCACTCGTAACCGACGTACTTGACCAGACAAGTACAGATCAAGTATTGATACTAAGATTTCATCTTTCAGTCACCAGTTGTGAAACATCAGAAGATCAAGTTAATCTGATGTTACGAAATATCAGGAGATACAACATTACTTTGATAAAGATGCCGAATATCATATTGTCAGAACCCGGGGAACAACCTTCATCGACCTCAATCTCTATGAAAAAAGTTGCAACAAGTTTTTTTTATATTCTCGCAAGGTGCTTAATCCATGCTCTGTCTCCACTTGAAAAATCTATGTTAATGTAAAATAAAATATCTATTTAGGCCAAAGAAAAAAAACTCTGTCTCAGCTTCCCGCGCGCATAAGGTTTAAAATTCGAATTTTATCGCATGTTTTTTTTTTTAGGTTTTCAGGAGATTGTTTGCTTTTTTTATTTTTTGCTTACTTCGAGATATAAAAAAGGGAAAAATTCGGCCGCGAACCGGCCGTAAAAAGTGACTTAAAGGGGGACAGCACGTTACTATTTTACGTTTTTGCAAGTTTATTTTGTACTATAACTTTTTAACAAAGTGCTTAAAGTTAATAAAAGTATACGTTACCAGAAAGGGATTTTCGCAAGGAACATGATGGTGATGTTGAGAAAATCACAAAAAACACATTTTTTGGCCATTTTGGCTTCCGTCAATGTCTTGATCACGCTTGACTGCACCAATAGAATGTTATAAAGCAAAGCACAAAATTATCCTTCAACACCCCTCAATTTACACAAATAGGGTTGTGCTAAACGTGGTCCCTTGTCCCTGGCGGTATGTGATATCTTAAAAGATTTTAAGATGTCATATACCGTCTGAAAACACTATACATTCACCATATCCCTGTTTTTGTAAACTGGGTGGTGGAGACGGATCCTTTTGTGCTTTGCTTTAAAGCATTCTCTTGTCGCAGTCAAGCGTTACCAAGACATTTAATCACTCTATTACAGATAAACATTCCATATGACCACACAACTTGTTGTGTTGTTACCCCCCTTACTCGTACATGAGAAAATTGATTACATTTCACACCCAACAAGATTACCTATCAAATCTGACCAAAAGCAACATAAGTTTCCAGATATTTTCCTTATAAATTGACCTTTACATAATAAAAAGTGGTACAAATATTTTTATTCCATTTATATGAGCAACCGTGTATTTGTAATTCAATAATAAATATCAAGCCTATAATCTGTCAAAATTTGTCAAAACAATGGTTTTCGACGAAAAGGACGTCATTTTTTTTTAAGTAGGGCCTAGTGTATGGTGCCATTTGAACTTCACCTTTGTTTTTGGCGGATATTTTATTTTGAGTCACCCGTGTCATAATACGAAATATGTATGGGGTATTAGACATTTACTATCTGATATTATGGTTCCAAAATTTAAGAGCATGAAAAAATTGCGTTTTCAAGATATACTACTTTTTGTAAAATTGCATTTTACATAGAAGTCAATGGGCAAATAATTATAAGGGCGCTATAACCTTCTATTTTAAACCATTTTTAGACCTATTTTTGCCTCTATAGCAAGCAAACGCAATTTCTTGATATTCACAGGATATTTCCTCTATGCTTAGAGCTACCCTGACATAGTTGTTTCGTTTTATGACTCTGGCTAGTTTATTAAATGTCCTATATTTACCTGCTTTAGAAACAAATGTGACTTGATTATGAACTTAAAATCACTACTAAAGGTTCGTGTATAAATAATATACAAATACAACATGGTTTGCCGTGAGCCATAAGGTAGTACCATGCGGAAGTTTTTACTACTTTCTCCGCGTGTGCGTAAAAAACAGAGACGCAATGCGTAAACGCATATACGCGCGGATGTACTTGAGTATTAATGCACACGCGGAAAAGTAGTCAAAAATGCTTTTTACGCGTATCCACTATTTGACCAATAAAAAGACTGTATTAACTTATAAATATTCATGAGGTGTACTAAAGTATGGCTCACGGCAAAGTACTAAATTTGTTAACTTTTAGATTTATTTCCAAGTTATATTATGACTTTTTTGAGGTGTAGTAAAACAAATACAACATGATTTATTACGGAGAAGTATTGCAAAATACTGTCCCTTGGTTTTGGATGATCGAGACTTCCTCGGAAATCTCGAACATCTAACACCTCGGAGACAGTATATTGCGATACTTCCCCTCAAACCTTGTTGTATATATTTGTATACTATTCCATATGTACGACAAAAATTGTGATATTCTGTTGTGGTATAAGTACGCTAAACCTTGCAGTAAACAGGACGTACCGCTGTCTTGCTCGCAAAAAAGAACTTGAGTAGACGATTAGCCTTTATTAAACATATCATGTTGTTAAACAATAATAAGAAAAATCGGTTTTTGCATTATTAGATACTGATTTTTTTAAAATGTCCACATATTTTACTGAGACATCCTTATTCGCAATGCTTTGTTACAAATAGAGGATAAATAACTTGCATATTATTCATGACCTTCGCAAATGATGTTTGATTTTTTAGCACTAAGCAATGTGGTAAACTACCTGGAAGGCCCGCTGGAAGGGCGGTATACACAGTCTCTTTCCCTGACCGACGATTCTACTAATGTTGTACTCGAGTATTTGATGTTTTAGATAACAATATGAGCATGATGAGAGGATTCTTGACGTGTGGAACTTGATATGTTACTTCAATTATATGGGGTCAATACCTGCGATGTCTGAACCCATTTGACATTCTATCAATTTACTTGTTAGTAATGTTTTCATTGTTCTTAATTGCAGTTCAAGTCCCTACCCCTCATCGGGAGTATTAAGTTCAGAAATTTACAGAAATTATTTGAGGTCAATGCTTGCAATGTCTGAGCCCATTTGACACTCTAATTATTTACTTGATATTAACGTTTTTATGTTCTTAATTGCAACGAGAATATTAGGTTCAAAATTTAAATGACTTTGCTATTCTGGCTAGACAAAAGAGTAAACGTGCTTTAAAGTAACGTAGTCATATGTCCCCTCTTTCTTCTTGTCTTAGTTTCTGTTCTGAACTAAAGTTTTAAAAGTTATGTTAAAACTTAATATCGAAATTATCATTAAACTAATAAAACTGACAGGGCTCTGATAGAAAAAAAAGGCATTTTTTCCTGTATACGTATGTGGATACACATAGTCTGTGTGAAAAAAGAAAAAGTGCAAAATGGAGTCAAGACTGATTCTTAATCTTTGAGACCAGAACTGAATGATGCAAAATCCGCACCATTGAGCATTTTGATAAATCCAAGATGGCCGCCTAAATGACATCCATAACATGTTACTAGTCAAATCTCGTTCAAAACCACACCAACATGTTCCTCTCATCACAAGGAAGCAGAATAAGTATACTTTTACCTATGTCTGAAATATGGTTCTGGAGTTATAGCCAAAAATGTGAAAGGTCATATCAGAGGTCACGGAACTGGCCCTATGGGAGTCCAAAATTTCAAAAGTATCCGATTTTGTTCAAACTGGTCTCAAACTGTTCCTCTTACAAAAGTGTCTACACAATTGTATAATCGACTGACTCGACACTGTACTGTGGCCAGTTTTCAATGAAAGTATAACATCGACCCAGCGCTCTATCTAAAGATAGAGGCTCATTGTAATTTGCAGTAGCATAAATTCTTGATTTAAAATTCTTTTCATTCGTATCAAGAAAAGGTCGACTTGTATCAATATCTTGAATATGAATATACCATTAGACTGCATCTTTCAAAAGCTTTACACACAGCACGTATTTAAATATATTTATTTGAATGTCATAGTCGTTGCGGTACTCTACGACTCCTGGACATAATTGCTGCGATAGGTCGTCGTGAAAAAGTTAAATCAAATCGAAATTACCCAGTGTTTGAAAAGTGTCATTGCAACAGTTAATCATTTTTTTCGACAACCACAGCGGACAGATGACAACATGGTTCATCGAACTGAATTTGAGTTTAAAATGAGCAGCAATTTCGTCACGTGATCTGTCGGATAAGGTCGGACTAGCCTAACATCTGGATACATGTATAAGTGCACGTGGCATTCGTAGTGCCAATATGAATCCCCCTTTTGAATAAGGTTTAGTTTGCTTGACTAACTCACAAGGTCAATATAAAACGACATCAATCAAAGAACAAGACAAAAAAAGATGAGACTGAAGATGGGACAAGATATTTGGCAACTATATGGCTTGAGGGTTTTAATTGATTGCTTGGTCCATTAGTCATACAAGAACTACATGGCATGTTTCTTAGCTACAATTTCACTACTTCTCAATAACACCAACACTTGTCATTCTTGTCTACAAATATTTAATAGTATCGATACTGTGTTGGTCGTCGCGTCGTCCAGTCTCATTCTATTATTAAATGTATTGCTTCCCCTTATATAAAAAAACGGAACTCGTTTTCATAACAACACAATTTAAAGCAAAGGATACCAATGCTAAATAAGCATACTTTTAGAATGTAAATTACGTAAGCGAAACAAACATCGATAAGCTTACATGATTCTAGTTTCATATTCCGAGAATTACAGCATTATGGTTTATACATCAGTTCGAGAAAGGTCGTAATTCATTTACGAAAACGAATTCCTTTGAAATCTTTAAAAAACAATTATAGATTAATAACTGCTTGTTACTTGACGCGAGTGAAATTCTACAACAATAATGCACCGCGTGTTGAAGTTGGCATTGTCCGCACTCACGACGCGCAGCCGAGTGAGTTGGACAACTTCGACTTCAGCATAAGATGCATTATTTTTGTACAATTTCACGAGCGCCAAGTAAAGATCAGTTATTAATCTAATTCATACACGACAATGGTTAGTATAAAATTGCAAAGAATTTAAAACGGAATAATTATTTTAAAACGTGTTTGCTATTTCAATAAAACGTAGTAAATACAAACACCTACCGTCCCATGTTAATCACTGTAAATTAGATTTACCTTTCTTTTAAAATGAAACTTGCCATACAAGCGCGAGCATGTTTCGCGTACGCGTACATGGAGTTGTACAACGCACTGTACTATACACAGCGTGCAAATAAACGAGATTAAATGAATGCGTATAAGTTACTAACTGTCCAATAAGGTTTCAACGCGTACGTAACACAGAGTGTATAAATAATTACATTTCTTTTAATTTATGACACAGTTTTATATACATAACTTACGGCAAATAACCCCCTATTTTTAATGCCCCCCCCCCCCCGAAAAATAAGGTTCCCCAGCCCCTACCCTCCCTTACTTTTTTCTGTAAATATTTACACCTATACCTACTAGAATCAGTTGAAATCAGCCCTCTTTGCAATTTTTTTAAGTTCGTCCAAACTTAGGGCTAATCTAAGGATACTATAATATACAATGCTGGATATTATTGTTTGAAAACTAAGCTAACATTTCTGTGTCTTTGAAAAGATATTAGCATCATCAGCGACTTATAATGTCTTAATGATGTCTAAATAAACCATTTGCATGTGATGGATTTTTCTTTAATTCTTTAACCAAAATACAAAACTTTAGAACTGGATCCAGACAGGCATTAACCTCAAGGATATTGTTTGATGTCTGTATGTGTTCTTTTAATATATCACTCTATTCTTTTTGTTTTCGGTTTGCAAAAACATGACTTAAAATGATACTCTTTATAGCTAGTAGACTAACGGTAATTCTTGTTGACAGCCTTCGTAATGTTCTAGCAGGTGTTTTCTTTATCAGTAACGACATTACAAAAGTCTTCATTGTCATCTTGTGCTTTGCAAGCGGTTAAGTAAAATGAAATTCTAAACCAAATGTCTGGACATATTCATATAGCTGCCTATTCATTTATCTTTTAATACTAGGTCTACTAAGCTACATCAAAATGCATCAACTGTGAATAATTTCAATGTTTCAATCAGCTGAACATGTTGTGTCAAATGTAACTGTTTGCTACGTGGTCTAGGGTTACAATCACTCATAAAGCCCAATTTCACGCTAAAAGACTGCGTGTTATCAAGCAAAAGTCATACAAGAAGTAGTGTACACGGTTTCAAAATATTTGTAAACTACTTGTTAAGATTTTAAATTCAACACGAATATTGGATGTAGTAGATTACTGGAGGATATGAAGATTTAGCAGATTACACTTAAAGATTTAACTTATTGATTCTAATAATAATAATAATAATTAAATTTATAAAGCGTATCAGCAAAGGCATATATCCGCTTTAAAACACAAATTAAACGCAAATATTAAATTCAACAGCAGTTATTCAAGACGAGATTATTTTTAGAAATTTTTCATATATAAAATATAAAAAGGTAAAAAATGGTTAACAAAGATTGGTTTAAGGAAAAAAATTATAAAAACAGTCATAGGGGTAGAGATACAGGACTAAATAAACAAAACAAGCAGGCAAAACTAATTCTTTAACACAAGAAGAAAACACACAACAAGCGGAATCTTGAGGATATAAATTGAAGAGGTTAGCAAGCTTATGAATTTAAAGGTAAGGAAAGGTAAATGGGCAGAGTACCTGTGTGGTGACTGCCATTCCGGTCGAAAAAGGAAATACAACAAGAATCTGTGAAAAGAAGAAAGGGGCAATTTTGAAAAAAACCTAAAGAAAACAGGGTCCACTGATTTGGCAAATCCACACTCGGTAAACTGCAGAGCTAGCTCGCCTAGGTGGCACATCCATGACGTACCAATGTCTCCATGCGTTGGCTCGGCATCCTCGACCCTACAGTGGAGTGCAGACAATGTCAAGGTGGACCAGTTTTGAAGCACATGTCGGGTTCACTTTGCCATCATGAGTCAACTAATTTTGCCTCTCTACCTACGAAGAGAGGAACACCTTTTTGTTTACCAAGCACTTGAGCGTGGTTGCCCATGGCATAGTCAGCATTAATGTTTGTTTACTTGATAGCGTTGAGATCGATAGATAATTTTCAATTGTGGTTAAGAGGTGATTGCTCTGGTTAAAGAAATCAATATCAGCTAACTTCCTCTTGGATGGCAAAAGAACCTGACATGAAAGAAAACAATCTAAGTAAGGGAAAAGTGGAAAACGACCGGAAAGACAGTCTGGTGACTTTTTGTGTTCAAATGATGTAGGTGTAGGTGACCGCAGGTGGTGTACCGGCAGCCTACCCCTATGGTGGTAAACATAGATTCATAATGCTCATTGCAGCAGAAGTATGCGATGTAGACGACCACAGGTGGTTACCCGTGGCCTTCTCAAGGAGGTTACAAATCCATATGCAGACAATAATTCGACCCGGATTAAAGTTTTTGCCAGAGTAAAACAACTTTATTCCAACGTAAAATTTAAATATATGCTATAAACAAATAATAAATCAAACCCCAAAGTCTACATGGTATAACGTAAGTACAGATCGACTAAGAGTATACTAGGAGAGTAACCTTCACATTATCCGATTCACTCTTATCCAATGAGTCATTGATGTCTTCTCGGTCAGTGATCTGAGCAATTAAGATTTGCCCACGCCGCACCAATAAAATCCAGAAATCTCCAGAGTTTCCAAGGCTTTCACATTAAGTTGCTAAAGTGACATTACCCAATTAATACGTATGTAACACGATAGATCAAAATTCATATCTTGTTATAGAACGTTATTAACTGTAATACACTTGGGGTCAAAAGTCTTTGCGCACAAAACCTTTAACGTTCATAATTTTCGTCATTTTGTTGGATTTGAAAATATGACGTACACTGAAAACATTATTTCGTCAAACTTGATGAAAAAGTCGTTAAACAGGGGTTATAAATTAGTCATGCAAGTAAATTTCCCCTTATTCGTCGCTTGACGATATTTGCGGACGCATGACAAATGAAAACAAATGCAGGACAAATTAATTTAATAACTGTACGAATTACAATCTGTGGAGGATGAGTTTGAAAGATTGACAAATGCACTTTTCATTAATTGACAAATGCATATCGTCATGAGCTAAGGTCAAGACGAATTAATGTACGCATCATCATCGCATGACAAACTATGTTGACAAACTTCTTTGAGCACGACTAACCATACCTGAGAGCTGACGAATTTGCATGACGAATAATATCGTATATAACGGGTTTCCGTACCTTCAAGAACTTGCGTGGCGTTTTATTCTCGAGTCGATTGCACAGGAGGACAATTAGCGACAACACCTCTTTCGATTCGGATAGAACAACTCTTTTAATTCCAGGTTAGGTTTGTGCCTAGCCTATCATCACATTCCGACCAGTAGCATTGGATTCGGAGCCTCGGACAGAACAACACTACTGGACTCAGAATCAGTAAAAGTTAACTCATTCTTCATCATCAAATTCTGACCAGACTAGTCCATCTAGATGGACCTCACAAGCGAGCGTTCGTTTGCGAGGTCCATCTGGATGGACTAGAATAGACAGTCATTGCAAAACCTGCAAGCAGAACCTGAGTGTTTCGTCTCGTTGATTTCACATTGATTGAGCCATACCTAATTGGAATTAGTCTACCGAAAACAAAACCTCTTGAAAACTAGTGTCGCTTGACAAATTAAGTGACAAATTATTATTCTTGCATGACAAATTAATTTTTGTGCATGACAAATTATTTTTTTCTCATGACAAACTATTTTTTCAGCATGACTAATTGTCATGAGAAAGTCGTCATTATAGACCGTTTTTCATGACTAATTATAATTCGTCGTTCAATACTTGTATGACGAATTACACGACAACTTATGGTTTGTCATACTAGACCATTTTCATGACAAACTATTATTTGTCAAATGATGAAACACAATTTTCAGTTTACTATACATACTTATAACCTGAAATGTTCTTCACGGTTACACAGTGACAATGGGCATTGAATTATAAACTACATATATATCACAAAGTGCGTGTGGTGTATTTGTATATGGTCCAGGAAATCGGTCATTTGTATGGTTATTGAAGATCCAATATCAGGGGAACATAGATTATTTATATTGGATACATATGGTACCTACAGAAAACATGCATTTTTAGGAGTAATATGCCTACTTACACATATCAAAATATCACTGTTTTTGGCGTACATCTTTACTAGTATTTTCACGTCCATTATCAAGGTCAAAATGACGTCTATATACTACTTCGAAAGTTGACGCCTTTTTCGCCGAAACCTCAATTCGACTGTTTTCAAATTTTGACAGATTGTAGTTTTGATACTTCTTAATTGAATTACAAATAATATTTTATAAATATGTGGTGTTGATTTTGAATGATAATGTAACAAACCCGCGTTCACGGTCGTACAAAGGCATGTAAGCCAAGGGGGGCAAATACATTTACCGTCCCGAAATTCATATTTCGTCCCGATTTATATACCG
>JXSR01S007139.1:28456-40011 GCA_000969725.1 Ophiothrix spiculata | reverse complement strand
TGGGGGGGGTGGGAGTTGGGGATAAGATCAGTGGGCTATCTAGAAATATGGGTTTTTAGTAGTTGGTGGATGAATTATAATATGATGTTGGATTTGTATTGTGGGTAGTATCACACAAAAAAACGGTCCTATGGATCAGGCTAGGGAAAACTACTGATAGTTATTATACAAATACAACATGATATAGAGGGAAGTATTGAAAATTACTGATCCTGAGGTGTTGGATTCGTGTGACTACTTCCCGGCGCGAAGCGGAGGGAAGTGGTTACACGGATCCAACACCGAGGGATCAGGAATTTTCAATACTGCCCGAAATAATTCATGTTGTATTTGTTTTACTATACCTCGTAAATATTTCACTAAGTAGAACAACGACATCAAAAACGTTATAAAACGTCCGTCGTTCTTGATCACCTACCACAATGAATTTTAAACTTGAGTGACATGGTTATTGGGGTGCGATAGTAGGGGTGTGGTAGTTTTTCAATTTTTTCCCCGCGTGAGTATTACGCACACCCCGACGCGCACTTCAGGGAAGTAGGCTAAATGCTGTCACGAGCATCAGATAAAACTGACCAATTATATTTCATGGTTGCCTAATAAATATTTATGAGGTATAGTAAATTATTATAAACCTGTTCTGTCGGTTAATGATAAAAATATATAGCACAAAAAGTATCGGAAATGGTTTAATATGTATGCTGGTTTAGCCGTTTGAATTCTTCAGAAGTTGCAAGAAAAACAATTTGAACTCTTATTTAATTCTTTATCTTTTTATTCTATCTTTTGTCCAGGTGGAAGACAATGAGTGCCATGCGAGCTGCGGATGAGCTCAGTGAGGAACAGATAAGGCAACTGTTATATGACTTGGAGTCGGCATATAATGGATTTGTAAGATGCCTAGGCACATAGGTCAGAAATAGATGGGAGGGTGGGGGTAAGGTTGGTGAGATGCCTAGGCACATAGGTCAGAAATAGATGGGAGGGTAGGGGTAAGATGGAATTGGATTGAGTGTAGTAACTTGCCAGCTACACAATGTACACAGCACCCAGCATTCGCATTGGGTACCAATGGTTTAACATGATTTCGGAACCCCGGGTCCAAACCACGGAGCAATTAGAGTAAAGTACTGATTGTTGTTATAAATTGGGACTATCAATCATCATGCCTGTATCCATAGTGTATTGAGGATACAAATGTACACAATGGTATGTACTGTAAGGTTTGCCCAAAATTGATTTAAAATATTGTGATTTTTTAGGATGATTTATGTTACATTTTCAAACATATACCCTTTCCAACACACACAGTTTCTTGGTGTGGACTTGTTCATGGTGTGCCATGTGAGTAGAGCTGTATATCATTGTTAAAAGTTTCTTTGTTGCCAACAACAGAGTTAGGAAAATGGATTGGTTGTTCGCTGTCAATGTGAAATTTCAAGTCTGTGAATTTCCAATATTTTCATGGAAAATATTTATACCTTCTTTAGCAGGGGTAAACCATTAATATCTGGAGCAGGGGTAAACCATTAATATCTGGAACAGGCCATTAGATGGAATGCAAGTCCCTGGTTCAAATAGGAAATCTGTTTAATTGTGTGACTATGTTATTAATTTTGATGTTAAGCACTATCTTTGACTTAACATACGAAAGAGTCAATTTTGAGTAACAGGGGCACATTTTTCAAATTATCAAGTTGAATCAATTGAGATCGAATTTTACAAAATGTGTCCAGAAGTTGTTTTTGGTTACAATGTAATAAAAAATGCACAATATTATACATTATCTTATGTTTAATCATACCCAGAGTACTTAAAAGGAATTTTAAATGTGTCAAGTAGTTGAAACAATTGATCCTTCTTTTTACCTAGTTTTGGAAACACCAAGTTTGAAACAAATTTAAGCTAATTAAATTGTTTAATTTCCTTCAAATATATTTTAGGTTAATTTGCAACTCATATGTAAACAAAATTACTAATATGTAAAAATCTGATATCCAAGATATGTATTAATTATAAATGTAACTTTATTTACAATGGAATAAGTGGTTAAGATGAAAAGGGATGGCCAAATTGACACAAAATAAGTCTGAGCTTTAATACTTGAAGGCATTTAGGAGAATCGCTCATTCTAATAAAATTTAGTTAGAGTCAAGTTTTTGATGGGACCTAAAGTATACTTTAAGATGAATTCTTATAATATAATGTCCTCACTTTCTTAAGAGTTCAATTTCTATTTTTAAAACCAAATGTATCATGTTACATAAGGCCTAATTATGCTTATTGCATTAACATGCTATGGTGAAGGCACTTCGGAAATCTGCAAAATGGCTACTTTTTACATATTTTCTGCAATTTAAAAAAAAATGAGATAGGAATTTATGCTTATAAAAAATTCTTAATATGTGTTGTTAACAGTCCCTGAGTTACTCAACAAAAACTTTTCCCAAATTAACCGGTTAACACCGGCCTTGAACAGGCTGCTCTGTTGAAAATTGTTCAATAGAACAGTTCATATCTCCAATTCACATTATTTTAATAAATTGCAGATTGTCTCATTTTAATTGATGTAGATGAAAAGAGGAAATAGTAATTTAGTTCATTTTGCACACAATAATCATGCTTTAACTGTCAAGTTTCCATTATTATTATAATTATTAGTTCTTTCTTTGTATTTTGTACACATGTATATAAATAACTTTGCAATGTAAATTATGCAAAACAATATAATAAATTTAGCAAGAAACTGAATTAACTGTTTTTGTGTGTTTTATCGAGTTAGATTTTAATGATTTGCCAGCTGACAATTGGATCACACCAAGGAACTTTAATAGGGGAACCGGTACCCGCCGCCATTTTGATTTCACCGCTGTGTATATCCTATGGGACGGTACGCTGGGCTCCGACGTCTTATCCAAAATAAGACGCCGGTAATCAATCTAAGCACTTGATTGGCCCGTATCCTGAAGGCATTTGTTTTTAGCGTCAAACACTTACACGTGTGACGCATTGATGATTGCGCGAATGTCTTGTAACGCGTAGTTAAACGTGGTGCGTCGTGCAGAGGTCGCGCATGGCAATGTAAATTATGCAAAACAATATAATAAATTTAGCAAGAAACTGAATTAACTGTTTTTGTGTGTTTTATCGAGTTAGATTTTAATGATTGGTTTAAATAACCTGCATAATTTGCCAGCTGAGAGGATCATGACAATTGGATCACACCAAGGAGCTTTAATAGGGGAACCGGTACCCGCCGTCATTTTGATTTCACCGCCGTGTATATCCTATGGGACGGTACGATGGGCTCCGACGTCTTATATAAGACGCCGGTAACCGCTAATCAATCGAAGCACTTGATTGGCCCGTATCCTGAAGGCATTTGTTTTCAGCGTCAAACACTTACACGTGTGACGCATTGATGATTGCGCGAATGTCTTGTAACGCGTAGTTAAACGTGGTGCGTCGTGCAGAGGTCGCGCATGTAAACGTCGCCATTTAGTCAACGTCTTCACAAAAACTCTCCACTCACGGACGATTGCCGTGTAGTTAGATAGGGCGAGTGAGCTAGCAAGTTGTGTAATTCTACTAGTCAAAATTTTGACTAATTATGATCAGCCGTTACTTGCGATGATGGGCAGTCTGAACCATATAGTGAAGAGCTCACATCGAGGGTACCAGCGTAATTGGACGGCAGCCATCTTGGATTGTCGCTCATGGAGGGTGAGTTATTGTACCTCTGCCATTTTATGGCTCCGCGTGCCACACTTCAAGAGTCTTCGCAACGGATTGGGGGAAAATTGATCGGAGCAAGTCGCAATACACGCTGCTTGAAACGCAGATACGGTTTGCGCGTGAAACAAAATGCACATGCTCTATATGCATCAAGTGAAGATTTACACAATCTGCCTGGATATCGGGCCAAACTCAAAATATATCCGGAGGTACAATAACTCTGCTCCATGAGCGACACAAGATAGCGGAGAATACCAGTTCCCCTATATTCAATTGAATCACACACATTCCATAACTATAAATATGTCATATTTATTTATTTATTTATTTATAACAATTGTACTTCCCATTGATTTTGTGTGACGATCATGTTGATCATGGTTCATGACCTGAAAGATTAATCCAGTTGACTGAAATTATTCAATCTAATAGAAAAATACCTCAGCCCATAACATATCTTTTTTATCCCTTGCAACTTCAGCCAAGAAAGGCCAGATATCATGATAGACTGTTGTGTATGTATATCTTAAGGCCAAAGAAAAAAAAAGAACTCTGTCTCAGCTTCCTGCGCACATAGGGTTAAAAATTCAATTTTTACAGCATTTCTTCTTCTTTTTTAAGGATTTCAGAAGATTTTTTTGCTTTTTTATTTTTTTCTTACATCGAGAGATAAAAAAAGGGAAAAAATTAGGCCGTGAAGCGGCCGAAAAAAAAATTGTGACCTAAAAACGTAATAATAAAGATTTCCGCGTAGCGCATAGCCTTTTTGACTAAAACAACGCGCAGCGCTTAGGGTTTTGGGCCTAAGGAAGCTGAGACAGAGTTCTTTTTTTTGGCCTAAGGGGGGGGGGGGTGTGTTCAGATTTTGTTAGGTAAATTTGTGTCTGGTTTATCTTGGAAACCATATGGCCTACACTCATGATATTTGGTAAGTGGGTTGGGCTTAGGTCATTTTTAACTGCAATTTGAGTATAAAATATATTAAATACTTTTTATTTACATAATTTATGTGCATATTAAAAATTGGTGTAATTGGTGCATATCTTTCATACCCTTAGACCTATCTTCATGGTATTAAGTGAGTAGGTGCCCCTAGGCCTTATGTTATACCACCTGCATTCGAAGTAAAGCTTGTATTAAAATGATATTGTTTATTTGTTCATTTTAGCTCACCTACATTGGGTTGAGCACTTTACCAATTGGATTGTTTAACCAAACTTAACCAAAATTTAATTGTAATTAGAAATATAAAGATTTTTCAATGATGAATATGACAAAAAAGTACAGTTTGTGATATGTATTTATAAAAGTTAACAAATAATGACACTTGATGTACAATCCCTGGGGAGGTACTCAAATTTGGTTTGGATAGGGACATACCTCTGAGAAAATTGAAAAGCCACCCATCCAAATACCAGTTTTCAAGAAAAAGGGATCCATCCATATACCAAATCTCCCAAATTTTCAAGTCAAATTTAATCAAAAAACACATTATTTTGCCAAAATTTGCACTATTTTGACAAAATTATCTTAAGTTTGAAAAATTTGAAAAAAGAACCCATCAAAATACCACATTTTGCGAAAAGAAAAAGGGCCGATTGAAATACCAGAGACCCTTTTTTCCTACCGAATTTGCCGCACGTCCCCATAATAATAATAATAATATGCACGCTTTTATATAGCGCTCAATAACCTAAACAAGATCTCAAAGCGCAGCTGCCTATTATTACCGCTGCCATCAGGAAATCGTCACAATCATATCGCATAACCCATTTTGTACTAAGTACACCCCCTGCCCGGGTTAAATCTACCAATCAAATTAAAAGGATCTATTTATGTGTTTTATGATAAAATACAATCATCATTAGATTGGACTTCTTATTTTCAGTTACAAACATTAGAACACTACACCACTCAAGATTTAGATTGAGACACCACTCAATTAGATTTTTGTACCAATGCTGAGATTTTTTGTTCAAATTGTTGTCCCATGACATATTTTACCCATTTCTGTGATTTCCCTGTGCAAATGGACCACCACACCAATACTGAGGTATCCCCACCCTACCCCAAGCAGGCACTCCTCTTTTTTTAGCCAAGTGTCAAAATCCACCTGCCGTTTGCCCATGTATGGTCAAAACCAAAAACTGGTATAACACCAGTAAGTGTGATCGTATCATAGGAGCAGATATAAGCACTGATTACTTGACGCCCTAATGCCAGTTTGCAGCTGAGGTTGGACGCTAGTCAGTCAGAAAGATCAGTGTATAGGAAAGGAAATATTAAAAGGCATATTTGTTAAGTGGACAAGTCTCTTGAAGGGTAAGTTATTTTGATTTACTTATTGTATGTTTGAAATGTTTCTTTTTACCATTTGTATAACCATCTATATCATCAATTTAGCAAATTGGAGCTAATTGGGGTAATAGTCAATTTAGGGATTTCCTTATGATTGGTCAATTTGAGATTTTCACATGATGGGGATACATGGTCAGTTTATAGATTGTTACATGATTGGGTATATATGGTCAATTTAGGGATTTTTAAGTGACGGGGATACATGGTTAAAGGGGTAATTCATGATCCACTTTCCTCAAGGTCACCTCTATCAAAATTAAGTTTTAAGAATCCTTGACTGGTATATATTACAAACCCCAAACCAATCTATCAAATATGCGTGCATTTTAAAGAAAAGTAAGAAAATGTGTCATTCTGTCAGGGCCCCAACAGTAAATACAACACAGTAGGCCTAGTCTATGGAGATTTTTTAAAAACTGAAAAGCTCATACCTGAAAACAAATGGTCAGAATCAAGTGGCATTTTCAGCATACATTTATGTTGTACTCTTCTTTATATGTAGCTAGAAAAGATGTTAAGTTTTGGTCACATCAGAATCATGAATTGCATCTTTAATTGGCACTGTTCTAGCACACTTGAATTTCACACACTAATATCCATTTAAAAATTATGTTTAACTAGGAATAAAATAACTTTTATAAAAAAAAAACTTGGCTTATAATGTCTTAATATCATTTGTATCCATTCAGTCTTTATGAGGTGTATTATAATTTGTGCGTTCTTTTAATGCTTGGTGTAATTTAAATTTTATTTCAAATTTGAAAAAAAAAACATTTGTGATTTTACATATGGTATCAGGGGACAATCATATTTAGGACATCATATTTATTATTATTATCATGCAAAATGTCACAAGTATAGCCCTTCAACAACCTGTAATCATCAGGCATATGATTGCTTGGTGTTGATTTGATTGCCATAGAAACGAGAAGATAGCATGGGTATCCCATCATGCATTGCTTTGTATGGAATTATTTGCACTTGAAGATATGTGTATCCCATCATGCGTTGCTTCCTATTGAATAATTTGCATGGGAAATTGTAGTAGATAGTGATGAAAAGACTCTTAATCAAACTTAATTGTTGCAATCTTGCATTTTGGATATGTTTCGTCTCTCATGATTTCCCATGCAAATAATTCCATAGGAAGCAATGCATGATGGGATACACTTGATATCTACTCTTGCCATAGAAAAGCAGCTTCTAGATCTGGTTTATATTTTTGACATTTTTATATGCTCTCCCCTTTACTACGGTAACAAGGGATTCAGGACAAATTGAAAGGGCAGTATTATCATTTATTTCTGTCAAGAAATGGGAATATTTAGAAATCAAAGATTGAGAAATCAATCCTTGGAATCAAATATGAAAGTTTGTCATAACTGGGGAAATCGATGTGGGAAACTCAAGCCTCGTATTTTTCAAGGCAAGGTTTTATTTTCTAACACCCTAAACCACTAATATAAACTATATAAAAGAACACATTTTAGAAGGTTTTGATGAGCTGCAAAGATACTTATGATGCTTATATTTGTTCATACGCTGGTATTTAATTTTCTTACAAAAACATGTTTTACATCCCATACTGTCTTTCAAATCCTAGCTTAAAGTAATACTTTATCATACATTTTATTAATTTTGTACTAATGTCAAGAAGGGTTTTTATTTTCTTTAAGTTCCCTCTTTTTTTAGAATTTTAACATAGAAAAGTCAAAATGCATTTCCCCCTAAAATTTCATTTATTTTTGTCATCCATAATTTAAAACTTTAGATAAATTTCAAATGTAATTTAGAAATTTATTTTACAAGTTTAGATAAATTTCCAATACAATTTAGAAATCCCTTTGCATGTGCTGCACAATGTGAATCAGGTATAAATTAATCAAAATCATTGTAGGTATAAGCTTTCAAGGAATATTTGAGTGAAAAACCACTTCTTAAATCATACATTTCAACAAAATCTGACTCCCAAATATGTCATGGGACTTCATTATAATTTGTTCCATATTCACTTCTAGCAATGTAGCTAAATGTACATGATTAATATAGGCATTTACAGAGTTCCTTTCTTTCAAATCAGCTTTACCCTGTCATATTATTTTGCTGTTAAAATATAAAGAAAACTAGACATTGAGCAAGAAGGACTCCAAAGACTTGACAAGGGCCAAGTGCTTTTAAAAGTTTAAAATTATTGTTAGGATTAAGGTCAAGTTTTTGGTGAGCTTATCTTTTCGAAGGTAATTTATTGCAAACATGGTTCAGGAGAATGAAGTTCAATAGGCTTATGGTCATGCTTTTTAATGTGGGCACCCATAAAAGGTGGATTTGTTACATTGAGAGTGATTTATGCATCAGTTTTTGTCATATCTTTTCAACAATCCCATGAAATGTCTTAATTTTGTTATGATTTTAAACCAAAATGAAGTGATTAATTAGGCTAAATAACCTGTTAAAGCTAATTAGCCAGGGTGGAGGCGGGTGAGGTTGAGGCATCGTGAAAATTATGCATCAATTTTTCTGTCATATCTCCTTAAAAATCCATTGAAGTGTCATAAATTTGATATGATTTTAAAGGCTAGTTATTGTTGATCAAAAAAAAGTTGGAATTAACCCGAATAAAGTTGATCATTAACGCTGATAACAAGTTAAAGTCAATAAGCTAATTTAGCCAGAGATGAAAACAAGTATAAATGTGGTTGTTGTGGATGAGAGATGTACATTGTGCATCAAATTTTGTCATAACTTTTCAATAATAATATGAAATGTCATAATTTTGGTATGGTTTTGTAGATAATGTAATAGTCTATAAAATCAATAAAAATAATAGCAAAATAAAAGTTTTATCAACTCTAATCAACCATTACCAGGAAGGTGTTAGGTGTGGATGAAGTGAGTGATAAATATGACCGTATACACCCTTTTTTGAACAAAGTTGAATTTGTTTAAAATATGATTCTAATGTTGAAATTTCAGGCAATCTTGTTACCATTACACAAGCCAGCAAACCAAGTGTGTGAGACAGAATGGACGAGGAATCAGCTGCACTGGTCATTGATAATGGCTCCGGTATGTGTAAGGCTGGGTTCGCTGGCGATGATGCGCCAAGATGTGTCTTCCCTTCAATAGTTGGCAGGCCAAGACATCAGGTAAATACTCAATTTATTATCGATTACAAATTTGTTTCTTAATTGATCAATTTAAAAGTGATTGATTAACCATTATATTATTTCCTTATATTCAAATACTTACACTCCCGGTCAAAAGTGTTTGCGCACAGAACCTTTAACCAGCCTTATCTCGAAAATTTGCGTCATATTTTTTATTTTGATTTAAATTTTACATATATAGATCTAAAGAACTATACAGGAATTGCATTTACCGCATTTGACAATATGGCGTGCTAAACATACTGCATAAATTTTTCCATACATTCAAAAATGGAGTTAAAATAAATAACTGCACATTTTCTGGAAAACTTTTGACCTGAAAATGTTCTTTACGGTTACACGGTGATATCGAGCGCTGAACTAATGAACTACACAGGTACATAGCAAAAAGTGTGTGTGGTGTATTTGTATATGGTCCAGGAAATCAGCCATCTTTATGGTTATAGAAGATCAAATATTAAAGGAAACATTGAGTATTTATGTTGGATACATTAGGCACCTATAAAACATGATTTTTTTTCAGAGTCTTGGTCGTTTGATATAATAATTATGTTTTTGCTCGTATTTAAGTGTGCGCAAACACTTTTGACCGGGAGTGTATATTCATTGCTCAGCTAATTGTGATGGTTGCTCGCCTATCAGCTTCGATGAAACTTGAACCATCATTTTTTCATACAGCAAGTTAAACAGTGGCATAAGATAACCCTTCATTCAGGCATGAGAATTTTCAGATAATTATCTGATTTCAGATATTTTGTCATCCAAAATCACCCAAATTCAGATAATTTGGGGCTAGAATTAACCATTTTAGTGTTTTTTTAGCTAAATTTTTCCAAATTCATATATTTTTATGAAAAATCATTCTCATGCCTGTTCATTTTAACTTGATTTTAGCTAACCAAGCTCCACCTTTAAAGAATAACCCCGGACATGCTGATAGAGCATGGTATTGCTTCATCTGATGCTCTGACTTGTCCCCTCTTTCTTATCAGGATGTAATGAGCTGTAATGGTTGACATTGGTCAGAAAAAGCTTAAAGAGCTATGATGAAGCTCAGAGTAAGGGATGCATCTGACCCTCAAGTATCCCATCAAGCATGGCATTTTTGCCAACTGATCAATAAACATTCCCTCTTTCTTATCAGGGTGTCATGGTTGGCATGGGTCAGAAAGAGAGCTATGTCGGTGATGAGGCCCAGAGCAAGCGAGGCATTCTGACCCTAAAGTACCCCATCGAGCATGGCATCGTCACTAACTGGGATGACATGGAAGGCATATGGCACCATACATTCTACAATGAGCTGCGTGTTGCACCAGAGGACCATCCTGTATTACTGACGGAAGCTCCTATGAATCCAAAGGCAAATAGAGAGAAAATGACACAGGTATGTGAGACAGCTTCTTGATTTTATACGGTATGGGACATAATCAATAATTTTGGTGAATGATCTTTCCTTTCCCGAGACTTAAAAGTATTCAGACAGGAATTGAACCTTGGACCTCCCAATTATTGAAGAGATGCACTACTAATGGTGCATTCATAGTCCAACGATTTCACAACAATTTCATCGCACGACGTCTGTCGATACGCAGTCTTCAAACGCGCCACGCATATTTCGCTATAATTCTTGTAGACTGCGTATCGGTAGACGTCGTGCGATGAAATCGTTGTGAAATCGTTGGACTACGAACGCACCATAACTGATCTATCAAGCCTAAATAGTATGGAAGTGATGATGTAGCATTTACTGATGAAATAGTATACAAATACAAAATGGAATAGAGGGAAGTAATGAACTTTACTGATCCCAAGGTGTTGGATGCATGTGACTACTTCCCAATGCGAAGCGGAGGGAAGTAGCCACACACACACATCCAACACCAAGGGATCAGGAATTTTCATTACTTCTCGAAATAAACCATGTTGTATTTGTTTTACTATACTTCATAAATATTTCACTGAATGTGGTGTTAACACATTAAAATTTCACCCAAAAATGTCCATATTTCTTGTTTACCATTTGATTTTTCAACTGATAAGTTTTATGATTACGGGGGTGCGATAGTAGGGGGCTATAATTTTTTCCCTGCGTTGGCATTATGTGCGCTTTGGGGAAGTAGGCAAAATACTGTCATGCGTATCAGGTTTCATTGATGAAGTCATCTTAGGTAGATAGCAGCCATTGACTAAATTATCTTAGGTAGATTTCACCCATTGATATAGTCAGTTTTGATAAATAGCACCCATTGACAAAGTCATCTTGGGTAGATGGTGACCATGAAGTCATCTTAGGTA
>JXSR01S007139.1:5225-18800 GCA_000969725.1 Ophiothrix spiculata | reverse complement strand
GTTGAAAAATAAGCTACATTTTATGCATAAATTATGCAAATTAGGTACTTAATTAGCATATTTTGCGCTCAAATTGGAGCTGGCACAAGCGCGCCTCTATCCTCACCTACCCACCAAATTTCATGAATGTAGGGTGCACGGTTTGTAAAATATGCCACTTAAAGCATTTTACGCATAAATTATGCAAATTGGGTACTTAATTAGCATATTTTGCGCTGAAATTGTTGCTGGATCCAGATCGGCTCCGGGTCTACCCAGTCACCAAATATCATAAACGTAGGGCATGCGGTTTTTGAGATACGCTCCGAACGGCAGACGTCGAAGTCGGACAGAAAATTGCATCGCTATGTCTCTTCTGAAAATTTTCAGGCGAGACAAAAAAGAATACAAAAAGAGTCAAAGTTTTCAGATATTGCATGTTATGCACTTGAAGATTCATTTATTTCTCTAACAAATATTCAATAGAAAGACATCTCTACCATGTAAAAATAGCACCAACTTTAAAATGGGCTTCGTACCGAAGCATATATAATATACTGATGATGGAGAATACAAAAAGTATAAATCTTAGCTAAAGTTGGGATAAATTCATTGTTAAGCGTACATGATTATGTATATATTTTATATATATTGAAAGGCACTCTTTTGAAATATATTAAGATAAATATCTGACAAATTACCTATATAGTATCAAACTACTACATCATTTGTTGATAAAACATTTCACAAGTTAGGACTAGAAAGGTTGATGCGTTTCAGCCTTCGCATTATTACACAAATATGTCAAAAATATTAAGCATCTGGCCTAAAAGGCTGATATCAACCGATCATTTTATGAACTGTTAGTAAAATAATAGTAAAATAAAAATAACAATAGAAGTTAACATTTTCAGAAGTGAATTTACATTTGTGGCACAATGTTGAGTAAGTTTTTGACAGAAATGTATAAATTTGGCCCCAGGGTTTAAAGACATATTTCTAGCACCACAAATGTCTGTTATGAAATTTGCGTAAGTAGAATTGTTAACTACTATTCTTTAGAATCTAGAAACAAATGTCCAGGTTTGATTTTATTGAATTGTTAAATTTTATCACTCTTAAATATTGCCCCAAATTACAGAAATAGCAATCTTGACATATTTTTGTTTTCTAAATTACCAAAAATAAGTATTTTGGCACAAAATCATGCTGGAACTTTGCTTCTAGAAATGTATACTTTTAATATGGATTTAATTTTAAGTTGCTGAGGAAAGAGCAAAACCTTTTCCAAAATTGTGTTAACATCAGCCTAAAGAGGCAAAACCACTTATTCTTAAGTCTTTGAATTTCTTACAACATATGCAACCAGTGCAAAACATCTATTACAACATATGCAACCAGTGCAAAACATCTACAGTGTGTCCCAGAATAAACCTTACAATCTTCGCGTGCAATTTTCATGGGTTTACCGGATAGTTAAAAAGTATGTAAAGGTTGCATTTTATAGCCCACGAATTAAACTTTCAGAAACTGTTTGTTTCATTTCAATTGGTATTAATGTACAACAAAAGTTATGCTTTGTCAAATAATTGTATTTAAAATCTGCTGGTTCAATTTCACGAGTTTGTAAGTTCCCCTTGAATGAAGCTCTATTGAGTATTGTCATTGATCTGTTCACTCAACCATAACGATGTTTACTTATTTACTATGCACATGCTTTTTTATCTATGCTGAAAAAATGAACAAATTTGATGTAAAAATAAGACAGATATGATAAGTTTTCCAAGGTGACTCATTTTTATTCCATTCAGAAACACCTTTACTTTATGGCCAATAATCATGAAATTGGACCAGACAAAAATCCACCCAAAAGTTTGATACAACAAAACTTTAGTTGTATAAGTTTCTGATTGAAATGAAACAAACGGTATCTAAAAGTTCAACTCATGGGCTATAAAATGCAATCTTTACATACTTTCTGACTATCCGTTAAACCCATGAAAATTGCACGCAAAGATTGTAAGGTTTATTCTGGGACACCCTGTATTATGTGAGTGGCTCCTAGAGAGTGAATGTTACAGATTGTCAACTCGTGTCCAAAATTCATTTCAAACAATAATAGAGTAAGGCAATCAATAAAAAGACATATTTGTGGACTAACATGGTCTGAGCGAAATTGGGCTATTCCAGATGTATTCCGCATTCCTCCCTATGGAAGGCACTTCTGGAATTGAAGTTAAAATGACAGCTGGAATTTCATGTGCCAGAACTGGAATTGGGGTGAAAAATAGAATTTGAACACATTTACAGCTGGAATTTATGAAAATGCAAATGCCTTCCATAGACTTTATAATAGACTTCATGCTACTGGAATTTCAACAATTTGTTGTGCCTTCCATACCCTCCAACTGGAATTGAAGGCCAAAATAACAGCTGGAATTGGAACCCTGAATTGAATTCCAGCTGGAAATGTCATATTTGGACATGCCTTCCATAGGGGGGTTGCGGAATACATCTGGAACAGCCCAATACGTGTGAGTCACCATTTTGTGATTGGATATATGGCATCTGCCATCTTCGTCTGTATACATCTGAAATAAATCTTATACTTTAGGAAAATATTTTATTTTGAAAGCAATACATTATGTTGAAAGCGATACTATGATACAATTTATTATATAAAATCTCTAGAAAAAACATAAAATATGAAAGAAATACAAACACAGAATCTTATTAACCAGGCTTATTAACTAACTGAGAGTACTGAAAAGAGACAAAAAAAACCCCACATGAGTATGAAGAATTATTCAGAAGCAACCATCTTCTTTTAATATATTATACTAAACTATAACCTTTCTGAGAACTGAATTCCTCCATTTGAGTATAATTCATGTTGAATAGCCATCATTTAAGCTTTAACTTATATTTAAGCTATAAACACAGCAATATTCCCAAAAAAAGTTCACCCGCAGGAATACTGCACGTACCCACGTAGTCACCCCAAGGTATCTGGCAAGCGACCATCTTTCTGGGTTTTTTATGCACAGCTCTCCACATACAGATACCCCAACACAGCACCGGAATTTAGCAAGTTCCATGTCGGCAACGGAACCAGTACACTTGCTGTAGGCTTTTCTAAATGACAAGTTATGGGTTAGATGCATTTCAAAGTACTTATGAAGGACTATTGTGCAATCCTTCAGAATTCACAGCCTTTATAGCACCATATGTTGGAGGAAATTGGCTGTGAATAAATGTACATTTCATTTTGCAAGATAAATGAAACAATAGGACAATCTACATAGGAGTGCAAATCTAGATGAATGTACATCTCAGTAAACCACTTTGCAGAAGACTGTGGCTAAACGGACGTCAGATCGTATGAGTAAGCGGTCTATGGAGCTGTGTATCTCAGATCTGGAACTTGATGATGCGCATGCATCTGGATCTGCACTCCATGTAGATTGCCCCAAAGTCAATGCACATGCAGTAAATTGTTGTGCATATATCATACAAGATGCCCGTAATAGGACTGGAGAAATTGGCAACAAAATTTCACTGTCAATGTGTCATTTTTTCACATTTCTGATCAAAAGTGAAAGCAAATGTATTAAAATTATTCATATATGGTAGAAAAATAATATTACATATTCTTGAAATGAAATTAAGATTTTGAACAACTTTGCTATTATTGTTTCAAATAAATTCCAGACACGGACTGACAATCTGAATGCAGCCACCACATATCCACAAAATGTTACAAGCATATGACATCGAAATCTATGCAACACCGTTTCCAATCAGTAATTTACAATACTGCGACATCGCATGCACCTGAAAAGCGCTGTGCATTTGTGTAAATGCACATGCAATTCTGGCTCTTATGCAAACCTCTGGATTATTAAGTCCAAATTTTATTTGAAACGACAATAGGTAATCACAAGTTAAAATATATGATTCAGCACCTAAAAAAACAAATGTAACACCCATGCGCACTATATGCACTTCACGCAGCCCCAACAGATGGATCACTTTGATAGATTTTATCATATTGCAGGCAAGCACAAAGTTACTTAAACTTGAGTTTTCCATAGTAATAAAGAATGCGCACACCTTTCCCAATCACCAAGCTTATATTTGAAATTCATGAACAGATCTCTTTTCCAAATTACTTCATTTTCATGAAAACTCAAAGCATTTTACATATACAAAATAAAATAGCTAGTATATACAAATATATTTCTCTGTGCATTGGAAAAACAAATATGGGAAACAGCAACCAAATGGTTGGTGTTCCCTGAAGGTTATGGAAGGTGAGACGTTGTAGCTATGGGTTTTTACCCGTGGGGGCACTCAACTTCGTAAGTGGTTAGGTATGTCAGGCGAAGTGGGGTTCTGGTGAGCTGATTTTCTGTAAAAATGGACCTTTGAAACTGATTTTTGGAGGTCTACTGAACTGAAATTTTGGCCAAAAATAGCCTCTTAAGCTGAAAATTTTCGCATTTCTTAAGCAATTTTTGCAGTTCGAGCTAAAATTTTGTAGTTTTTCTCAAAAACGGGGTCAAAAGAACTGAATCATGCTGAAAATGGGGATCTAGTGAGTATCCTGGCGGCCTGAAAAAGGGGGTCTTGACCGCCAGACATATACCCTGCCTACATATACGATTGCCCCCCCCCCTCGGTTTTTTTAGCACCCACAAGATAAATTACACTTGTTTGATTACTTTGTAATACATATTCGTGCATCCAGGTTAGTTCACGTTGCAAAAAACAAAGTTACTATAATAGTACTCTGTAAAACCCCTTTTCATTCTGGGCTAGACCAGATCGCACCAAGTCACACAGCAACAGAACCTTCAAAACATACCAGCTGTATCGTGTGACATGCGTGTGAATTTTAACCTCCTTGCACAAGACGCGTAAAAGTGAAAAGGTTTTCTTCAGGCGAGTATAAGTCAATACCATAATTCCTCAGTTGGTATAAACAAAAAAACAAAAAAGCATAGTGCAAGTCTCATTTAAAACAACATGGCCCTGCACTCTGGATTATGGCTAAACTTTTGGTGGGATTCTTGTTAGAATTAATTAATTATTGCAAATCTGTTGTGTACAAAAGTACTACACCTCGCACTAATAGAAACGCACCATGTCTTTAGATCGGCATTGTGTTTGAGTCAAAGTCTGACGATCTGAACATTTCCACAATATACATTTCATTGCTGCATCTTTGCTCTTTCATAAAACACCTCACTTGTGAAAAATTGTGCAAAAATGGATGAGATAGAAGGCTCAAAGACAATGGGGTTCAAACACAAATGTTGTACTTTATGATGATTTTAATGGTTGCTATACAGTTATACTGAATTCCTGTCACTTAGGCCAGCTAATAGCATCAATATTGAGGCTATCATATCACGCGTCATCATGGTCAATAAATAACATAGCATTGTATCGTATGATGACCATTGAAATCATCGTCAAGTACAACATTTGTTTATGGAACCCAGTGTCTTTTAAGCATTGCAAGAATTTTCACAAGTGAGGTGTTTTATGAAAGGGCAAAGATGCAGCAATAAAATATATATTTCGGAAACTTTAAGAATCATCAGAATTTGACACACTGCCAATCTGAAGACATGGTGTGTTTCTTTTTGTGCGAGGTGTAGTTTCTAGCATCTACCAGGATTTGAAACAAATCTGGCCCGGGAGATCAGAATTGGCACAGTGCAAAAGCTTATGAGCTACTCTATTTGAAATCCAGACCTTGATGTGGAACAAAGATCCCCAGTCATGGATAGATGGAATTATCAAGTTTTATTTCGCCTTATAATTGGTACAGTCGACAAGCTTTTTATGTGAGGTAGAAATATGCAAGATATATAGTGTTTGTCAATAAAAATAGTCTTTTCATAAAGAGGAACATTTTCTGAAAATACTTTTAGTGAGACGGACTTAAAACAATATTATGCAGTTAAAGATGTCTGGTTTTCAAATAAAGCAATCCCAAAAACTCATCAGTCCACAGATTTAGATCAGAGTTTCTTGACCGCTTACACTATCTGAGTAGCAGCAAGGGGTTCAAATGGGGTATTCAAGTGATACCCCAAGGGGTTCAAATGGGGTATTCAAGTGATTTTGGGTGTATGGATTGGCCTTGAAAATAAATGCTCTTTTATTTTTATTGCGTTATATGTGCATAATTTCAATATTTGCACATCACAAAATAGAAAAAACACCTGAATACCCCAATTTGATCCCCATAAGCTATGTTGAAGATCCATTGATTATTGGATTCTGATGCATTGTGGGAATGAAAAAGGCTCATATTTCAGCAAATTTTGAACCTTTTCATTCTCACAATTCATCGGAATCCAATAATCAATGGATCTGCAATATAGCTAGATGCAAGAATAAAAAGCGGCCCATGTACCTTGATCTTCTTAAATCTACAGTCAGAGCACAATTATCGATGTTGTACATGAGGTACATACTCCCTTATACCTTTCATTGAATTATCCGGTTCCCTGCTCCAGAAGGTAGACGGTCTGTCTCTAGCGTCTGTATATCACACGACAAATAGTCATGGGCACTGTTATCAACTTCGTACATAAGGCACAAATTCCCCTACAGCTTTCATTGGATTGTCCAGTTCCCTGCTCCAAAAGGTAGACGGTCTGTCTCTAGCGTCTCTATATCTCTTGACAAATGAGGTGAAAGACGACACACAATTACCTATGAAAAAATCTGACTCGCCCATGATGATGAGATCCATCATGGGTTGGTTGATATCTAGATGGTGAACTTCGACCTGTGAAAAATAAGGCACAAACCACAAATAATTAAACCAGTTTATATATCAATATACAACTTTTTAGTATTACCCATTTATAACATTTTTCTACTTTTGCTGTAAGTTTTGGAATTTGGTATATAGATAAAAAAAAAAAGGAATATACCCGCATGTAACAATAAAACTCCCAATCAGTGGACTTGCATTTACAAGACATTGTAAGAGGGCTGACGGGAATGTTAAGTGGAAAACTGTTACATGGTAACCTACCCATAAGAGGAGAACTCGGGTAGAACCGCAGATTTAGAGAGGAGATCACGTACTTTGTTTACTGGCCCATGTAATGGCATTGCAAGCCATGGAGTTCAAATGGGGGTATTTAGACATAAGACATAAGAATTTATTTCTTCCACATATGTAAAATTACAGTAACAACATATCAAAAATAGAACAATCAACTGTATCAAACATTGTGGAGGAGGACTGGGAAATAAGCATTAAGCCTGTCGGGTCCCAGATTCCAAATATCTAGATAACTATACACGATTAATTTACAAAGAATCATGAATTTAGCATACTGTCCTCTCATTCCACAATGCGATGGCCACAGAGTTTAAAGAAAGGACAGGACGTTTCATTATGATTATTTACAAATTTTATGATCTATGCCATCCTCTCAATCCACAATGCGATGGCCACAGTGTAGAGAGAAAGGATGGGATGTTACAATTTAAGGTACTTCATTAATCATCAAATGTTCTTAAATAATGAAAATGATAAAAGGTGAAAATATATAGATACACTCGGTTCCTGCGAAAATCAACTCTGCGTGCCAAGATTCGGTTGCCCATAGAGACAAACCGCAAATAATAATTTAAGCTAATGGAACGCTAAAATGAACGCAAAACTTGCGTGCATTTTTTTTAGTATTCGCCCATTATGACAAGATGCGATGCATCATTAGCAAAAACTGGAATACCCCATATTTGATCCCCATTTCAGAATAAAAATGGCAGCCAGTCCGTGAACTACGCTCTAAATCTACAAGGACCTAAGAAAACCTATCGTGACCTGTTGCAATATGACACTGGGTGTGAGAAACTGGGCCCACCAAACTAGACAGATTTTAATAGTGAGCCATTATCAATGCAAAACAGAAGGGGTCAATGGAGTAAATAAACACAGGCCTATGTTTTAATAATAAAAATCCATACAAACCTTCTTTTTCTTCAAAGATTTTTTGAAATCCTCCATATATGTATCTCTATCTGTAGCTATAAATAGATGTTTAGCATCCACCTTCTTGATTGCTTTCTTGGTATGTTTTATTACATGGTCTACTGCAGGATAACACATGTCTTTGCTGACAGCTTCCACGTCCATTTCATGGCACTGAGGGGAAGCCATGTAGCGTCTTATTCCCTTTACGTCTTGACATGCTCGCTCCTAGTTTTAAAAGAGAGGAATTTGGAGTTAAGTACATTCTCGGTGAAATTATTAAGGACTCCTATAAGAGTATGACCAGACCATTTGGTTTATTTCAGCTTGAGTTTTTTGTTTGCTTCAAATTCAGAGATATCATATTATAAATGTATACAGGTTATGTACCAATTGTGTGAAAATTAACAAACAAATAAACATTTAATATAGTGCAAAATTTGCTTGCATAGAATAAATCAAACTTCTCAAACTTCTTTCTAATTAATAGTTTGATTTAATTTGATTAATTTAGTAAGGTGTTGGGGTATTCAAACCACTACAAGATGACATAAACCCGTCATTTCACACATTTCCCTCTCATTAAAAAGAAGGGAAATAAATGCATACTTGGCTCAAGTCTTTATTGTTTTCACCAGGGGCGTCGGAACCGTGTGGGCCATGTGGTCTTTGGTCGCACCACTTTTCATCCAGAAAAATAAAAATAAATAAATTTAATTTAGCTTGATGCGTTTTATTATATTCTCAGCATAAATAACCACAACACTGCACTGTACAAATTCGTTTTTAGTAACTGTCTGCTGGGGCTTAGTTGTTTCCTTATTTTTGATAACTAAAGGGCCACAGGCCGCACCACCTTTACCAAGGGCCGCACCACTTTTTCCTTCCGAGGCCCCTGGTTTTCACCATGGTACAAATTGATGCTAGTTGTAATTAGATAATTGTGTCAGAACTCTGCATCCGGCTGTTTTAGTGATGTAGGGTGAAGCTCACTTAATATGTTCCTCCTAGCCAAATCCACAAGTCGACCCCAGCGCTAGACCAAATAGGTATATAACATTAAGAACATGCCATCAAAAAATCCTTTTCAACCAAAAGTTTCTTCAGTAGGCTTAAATCCTTATACATCAATTAACTCCAGATTTCTTAAATGGAACAATAAAAATGCTTACCCAATCAATACCAGTCCTTAAATGAATTGCGACATATTTTTCTCCTTTAAACATGTGATCCATATGGCCCTTTGCTTCGGCAAATATTCCAGGGGCCCAGTGGAAGTACTGTTGGACTTTTCTGTTACCATCCAGAATAGGGAACGGTGCTGGGGCCCCTCTAAGGGCCAGGATAGGATGCTCACTCACTGGAAACCTGGCATGGAAAGAAAGATGCATATAAAGATACATTATATACACTGTCATACCACAGAGAGAACTGAGCTTATTTGGAGAAAAAAACTGCGACCAATATATATCGACATGCATTATATCCTGTCACTGAGAATGTTGGAATGTTATTTATGTGGATGTGCAGTATTATTGTAGAGTAAAATTTTCATCAAAAGATGTTTATTTTGGTTAAATTAAGCTTAAAAAGTTGAAAAGTAAATAGAAAAATAGTTTGATAATTCAGATCGACTTAGTGGTATGATTAATTTGTTATTTGGTTCAGCGTTGGTATGATATGGGGAATTATCAACCGCTCAGGCAAAGTGCATATGATACTTTGCAGTCAATAATTTCCCATATCTGACCTCCACTTCACCAAATAACTAATTGTACACTGCAATATAAAAATACAATGTGTATTTATTAATTTTAAAATTATTAATGTATCACCTTGCTATTATTTTTCATTGTTGAAGAATTGATCAGAATATTTATCTTTTTTGTTTAAAAAAATAAAATTTGACTCAAAATAAAATTTATTTCCACGAGATAAATATGAAAAAGAGCAAATTTACCAGTCCAAACTTAAACCATTTACACCTGAATTTCATGGGGGAATTTCAAGTGTTTACTCAACTTTGGTACCATCAGGAATCAGAACTTTAGACCTTCCGAACTGCAAGGGCCAGGGCCTTACTGATTGGATTAACTTGACTGAGTATGTTTATATGTGGCTGTTTACCCATGAACCTTGTTTCGAGATACAAAGGTGTGTTTTTTGTATTCTAACAACATTGAGTTATTTTACAGTTTTGAAATATTCATACCTTTCTAAAAATGTTTGCAAAATAACAGACTTTATTCAACTTAAAATATCTAAAAACTAACATTTTCTAGATAAAGTTACACTGAAAATGTACAATAAATGGCATGTCAAATCTGCAACAAAATTTAAAAAAACACAAGCCAACTTTACAGGCAGTTTGTGGTAGACAGTCAGATATATCCCCAGTTTCTTACCTGTCATCCCATTTTGTCTTTATCTGTTTGTTTACAACATCATTGCCATCCTGCGCATGAATAGGCAACTCAAATTTGATAGTCTCATCAAAATCAATTTTGTAACCATCCCAAAAGGGACCAAACGGATTACCTGTCAAAAAGAGACAAGCAAACAATTTCATTCATTAAAAGAATCAGAGAAAAAGTCAGATTGGAAAGTGACTTACCTATTTGAAAAGTGGATCAGTCCAAGCACGACACAATCTTAGTAGTAGTAGTAGTAGTAAGCCAAGATTTTAAATCTGGTTTTATCCCCATCATGGGGGTGGCCGGATTTACCTCACACTACCTCAACCGCCCTCATTCCCTCCCTCCACCTGACTTTTCTTAATTGGAATGCTGATCCTATGGGTAAATGCAGTGCCATTTTTTGCCCATTATATTGTTAAGAATTGCAGATTTGTTTCGATAATGCGCTTAAAAGATGTATGACGCATACATTTACAACAATGGGCATTGAGAAATTATTGAAATACGTCGTATTTAATGAAAAGTCAACCACAAGCGTCCAATGATGAACGTCAAAAACCAAATATGGCATCCAGGCCTACAAAGTTTGTTATCCAGCTTGACAAAGTTTGGTATCTAGCTCTTCCAATTGGTGGGTCAGTCACCATTTTGCCCCATAGCCGAATGATTGTAATGACCCCTTCCCAGCTACCAGCACCCGGTTTGAGATCACATTTGTGCTCTGAGTTGACTTGTATATAACAGTATCCAGTCCTTCTTCCTTCAGGCCAATGGTCTGTAGCAGGTTACAGGCTTGATTCAGAACTCACTAGCTTTGAGATCACATGCTCTGAGTTGGCTTGCATATAACAGTAACCAGTCCTGCTTCCTTCATTCCTTCAGGCCAATGGTCTGTAGCCAGGCTTGATTCAGAACTCACCTGCTTCAATGTCACATTTGTGCTCTGAGTTGACTTGCATATAACAGTAACCAGTCCTGCTTCCTTCAGGTCAATGGTCTGTAGCCAGGTACCCCCCCCCCCCCCCCCACCCGATAGCTACAGGCTTGGATTCAGAACTCACCAGCTTTGAGATCACATTTGTGTTCTGAGTTGACTTGCATACAACAGTAACCAGTCCTCTTTCCTTCAGGCCAATGGTCTGTAGCCAGGTACCCCCCCCCCCGATAGTTACAGGCTTGGATTCAGAACTCACCAGCTTTGAGATCACATTTGTGCTCTGAGTTGACTTGCATATAACAGTAACCAGTCCTCTTTCCTTCGGGCCAATGGTCAGGAGCCAGATACTCCATGAAATCTTCCATAGTGATTACACGGTGGTATTTCTTGACATGGTGTACTTGGAAATACTGCTCAAATGGGACATTTATCTGCAATAAAATATGGCAAATTATATATTTGATGACCTTATCAGATAAATACTGTATACATTGCCCAAAGGTGGATTATCTGCATGGGGGGGTTAATAGCTTTAACATGACTTCCATACCAAGGAACAATTCGAGTAAAGCTTTTTGCTTATGGAAACAAGATGTGGACCGACAGGTGCTCGGATCTGTAATCTCTGTATCTACAATCACTTCAATAAGAACAAACTGTCATGCAAATGCAACTGGGGAGGGGTGTACTTAGCTACAAAGAATAAGAGGCAAAAGAACATATGTGTGGTGCTCATGCAAAATGAGCAGAAAGTCGCGATTTAATATTTTGAATAAATAGCTGCTAAAGTAAAAATATGGTAAAAATATCAAATTTCGTTTTTTGACATAAACGGGATGGGAGTGTTAAACGATACCACGCGTTCTGAAGGTCAATCATGCCGGGAAGTGCAATTATTCAAGGGTAATTAATAACCTGCGTAATAGCGCGATCCAATCTAGTAAGATCATTTCTTTTTTTACGCAAACTACTGCGCGGTCATTATCAGGTAACAATGACTTCTGTTAATGACCCGCGTAGCGCGTATGCTTTAAACGCAGCATTACGCGCACGCAATTATATCGCGGAGGTCGTTTTACTAAACGCAACGCGGACGCAGTGCCTAGACCGATCGATATTTTAGCAGATGGCAAAGAAACAAACTAAATAAAATTATGATTTTCACCCGTTTTTGGTCAAAATCAGTAAGGATTTTAAAGATAAAATTACGGTTATTAATGACAATAATAACTGCGCACCATCTTTTTTGAGGTCATTGTTTAAAATCGTTGGTGTTTGTTTTGTGCCTCGGTACTTTTCTGCGTAGAAGTACCTCGGCCCAAAACAAACACCTCCGATTTTAAACAATGACCTCAAAAAAGATGGTGCGCAGTTATTATTGTCTAATTGATCGCGTTTTGCTATCTCACACTATAGTAATCAGTAACTTTAAATCGATTTTCGACAATATTTTACTGCCAGATTTTGAGTGGACTGTCATGTATTTCAATCTCTAAATGAATATTGTAGAAAGAAAGTATGACATATTATATATAATTTGAAAGCTGAGATTATAGAGAATTAAAATATGTCATAAACTCAATTTTGAAAATTGTGACTTTCCGCTCATTTTGCCAGAGCACCACTCATATGTTGCTAAATCATAGGGCAGGTGAGGACTTGTCAAGCTAGACATATGTGAAGGTCTGTTACAGGTGTCCTCCTGTAAACCAAAAGCTTAAAGTATAGCCAAAATTTGTTTTTGTTAGGCCTAAAATTTCATTTACGTCACAAACAATATTTCAGCCTGCAATATTTACCAACATTTGCAACTTTCCTGACTTGTAGTGTGACAATACTCACTTTTAGAGAATAGTCTCATACACAAGATTAACATCCAAAACAAAATTACATGACCGTTTTGATCAGAATTTTCTCAATATTTGGTACTTGACAGTTATTATTAACGAACATTGGGAGTGTAAATCACCTGCAGATAAAATTCTGGAATTTTGTTAAAATCACCTTAAAGTAGATGGTAGCCTAGCAGGAGTAATAGTATTAGTAGCAGGGTTGGAATTTGATGGAAGGTTATGAGAGCTTTTTGATGGAAAAGCCCATGATACATACTTAGACTTAATAAATGGCTCATTCCAGTGGAAACTGAACCTTTTTTTATTTCAAGCAAAAATTCAGCTTTTTTATTCGACCACATAAACATGTTTTTCAGTCATACATTTGTTACTTGGTACGTG